>OW026366.1:148320106-148535106 GCA_932273885.2 Leucozona laternaria
TTCCAATATGTAGTTCAAAATAAATTGATGGTCGTATGCCTGACCATTATGAGCAATCACAATAATTTGTTTAAATTTTTTTCGGACTTCAAGTACATGTTGAACAAATTTTTGTACAACATCTTCTCCTTTTAGGACATTTAGTGACAACTTGCAATATTGGCAAAAGTACATATCTGGATTATCTGAGCATCGATCACATTTGTGTTGAAATACGCACAAATTTGGCTCATGTTTTTTAATTAAAGCGTTTGTTGTTTCGTCTCCCTCAGTAAATTTCGCCTGTCCAATCACTTTTTCTTGTCGACTCTCAAGATCATAAAATATATATAAAACATATTCCAGATTAGGTGTTTTCGTATCTGGAAGAATGTAACACATATGGTCTTTGGATACATGCTTTTTAACAATGCTTACAAAAGAACAAGAACTTAAAGATGTAATTACATTGTAATGGTTCTTAAAATACAATAAATATATTTTTTTCTCATCACAACTATTTCGATCAGAATTTCCTTCATAAATGATTTTTCGACATTTGGTGTCGTATTCATAAACCGTGATCTTGTAGTTTTTCAAATGATTTTGAAATGCCTTCCGCAACCTTCTGATGTTAAAATAAAGCTTCAAAGTTCTCTGCGTTTGAATTTTGACGATGTCTCTCCTTACTTTAGCAAAATCACGTTCTTTGTCTGCGTATGCCTTCGCCACAACCAAAGCATGAGGTAGGCATAAATTATCTTTATTTTTGATGGTTATTTTTCCATTGCGCTGAAGGCATTCTTCCTGGAATGTGTTATACATTTTGGAAGATTTTCTTGTTCGGTTGCCTTCCCCTATTGGCATCTTTACGCAAGTTACTGACAAGCAGAAATTATCCGTGGTTATTCCCTGAGAGTTGCTTTGGAATATTTTTCTTATCATCTCCCACACATCTTCGAAAGTTAATTCTGAACAGTTTTTGAAATTAATCCAGCCACTTCCTCGTTCATTTACAAAACTCTTTCCGCTAAATGTTATTCCGACTTTATTAGTTGGATTAAAATCTTTGACGGCGAATGTTATCATTTCATTAACGGTTTCTTTAACCCACGACGTTGGTTTTGCATCGACCGGAACTGGAAGAATTTGAAATTCTATTTTGCGCCCTTTCAGATTAAACCTTTTAATAAGACTCGAAGAATCACTCAAAATTTTGATTCGCTGAAATCAACACAGAAAAGAAAAAAACAATCAATTCGGGAAAAAGAAAAACAAATTTTAACATTTAATTAAGTTTTTATTATAAGTTTCATTTAAATGCACGTTTTTGTGACTTTATTAAATTTTGATCTTCATCAAAAAAAAATATTGGGTCATCATCATTTACCATTTCAGATAAATGCTGGTTTTGTTTAGGAACTTGTTGTTGTTGTTGTTCTTCTTCTTCTTGTTGTTGTTGCTGTTGTTGTTGTTGTTGTTGTTGCTATTCTTTTTCTTCTTCCTTAAGATGGAAATCCAGATGAAAGGAGAAGTCGCCATAGGGCTCCACGACTTCCTGACAACAGCGCTGTAGCCCCTTAATATCGTCGTCATCCAGTTGGGCGTTGCATCTTTTTGGGAGAAACACAATAGAGTCGCTCAGCTCAACCATAATTTGCTGTCCATACTTAGTATTGCATCTTTTTGCAATACTTATTTCGTATTCCTTCTTCTGAATTAGCTTGGACAAGCTGCAAATAGGTTTTTTCTCCTTCCGGACATTGACGGCTGCCTTAATTTTGTTTAAGAACGACAACACTTAAAATTTTTCTTGCGCTTATTGAAAACAAACTGAATTTTTTAAATTGACAACATTCTGCTTTTATACTCTGGATAATATCACTAACTATTTGAAATTTGCAAAAAAAAAACAAAAAAAAAAATAATTGATTGGCATATTTTAGGGTTCTCATAATAAAATATAAATCATATATAAATATAAAAAAAATATTTCTGAATGCATGTATAGTGAGAATTTTTTTTTTATTGGATGTTTTTGCGGTGCATTTCTGTCTTGAAACCTTAACCATATTGATTTTCTACACACGGCAGCAGAATATATCATGGAAACTTGAATTCAATTCAGGTATAAGATACAAAGGGCAAGTTTAACGACCTACTCAAACCATATATCACATAAACTGTCAATATGCTAAGTGTACACACGCGTCAAAGTTTAGCCCGTAAGAAGCTAAATGTTCCCACACTGCAAAAGCAACATGGATTTCAAGCCTCGATTGAAGGTCACTTCGAATTCAATGTTATTACTTTCTACACATATTCTCAAATCATAAAAAGCCTTGTGGCTAGAGCATACAACCCCTAACCCATATGCCTCCTATCAAATTTTTTTTTTCAATTCATAATTTATTTCCACATTACATTACTTATTAAACGAATTCAATATCTTCACAAACAATTCACTACTTACTTCATTATTACTACAAATTTTCCAAATCGCAAATAGCCCAGTGGCTAAAGCATACTGCCGACAACCCACATGTACCAAGTGAAATTCAACACTGAACAAATCTTTTTTTTTTTTTATTTATAATTTATTTCCACACTCATTATATTTATTATACAATATCAATCTTTTTATTCATAATTTATCTGAATCCAACTTTATTGCTTTCTGTACACATTCTCGAAATCATAAAAAGCCTTGTGGCTAGAGCATTCAACCCCCCTAACCTATATGCCTCATACCAACCATTTTTTTTTTTTTTAATTCATAATTTATTTCCACATAACATTACTCATTCAACACTCATCCAATGTCATCAAAACAATTCACTACTTAATACATTATTACTACACATTTTTCAACTTGCAAATAGCCCAGTGGCTGGAGCATACTGCCGCCAATCCATATGTACCCAGTTCAAATCCAACACACTACAAATCTTTCTAATTTTAAAATTTATTCCCATATCATAATTATTACTCATTCACCAGTTCCTATGAGGTCAACACACACCACGCGCCACCACTTCAAAGGCCACCGCCCCCGCACTCACAATAAATATTTGTCATTCACATGACCTCTAACTTTGTCCTAACTGTCCTTCAACGCAACCGAAGAGCAACTTTACCGATGCACCGACCGATTCAGAATCTAATGACTATACCGACATCCATTTTTTAGGCTAAGCGATTCCTTGCTTCCATATTTCGAATGTCGAATGGAAAGTGGGGAAATGTTAAAATGTCTCGTCGACACAGGTTCAAGTAAAAATTACATAAGACCTGATCTCGTTCCTAAACCTATTAATAACCAACAAATATTTTATGCAAAATTAATAGCTGGGGATGTAATGTGACTTCACAGAAAACCTTATTATGTCCTATCATGGACAAAAAATTTAAATTATTCGCTGATCCAGATGAGAAACTGACATATACCACTAAGGTTGTTGCAGAGATTAGAACCTCCACTGAAGACCCTGTTCATAGCAGGCATTATCCGTTTCGAATGTCCTTGAAAGAGGAAGTGGAAAAACATGTACAAAAATTGCTAGATGATGGCATTATTAGACCTTCACGGTAGCCGTACAACTAACCGGTATGGATAGAACCAAAAAAGCCTGGTTCCACTGGTGCCAAGCAATACCGTATGGTTATAGATTACAGGAAGCTTAATACTGTAACTGTTGCGGATAGATATCCAATACCAGATATCAATGAAGTAATTGCACAATTAGGGAAAAATACTTTATTCACGGTACTTGATTTAAAGAGCGGATTTCATCAAATAACCCTAAAGAAATCCGACCTTGAGAAAACTTCCTTTTCAATTAATAACGGGAAGTATGAGTTCGTAAGATTGCCCTTTAGGTTGAAAAATGCCCCGGAAATATTTCAGCGAACACTAGATGACATACTTCATGAGCATATTGGCAAGATCTGCCAGGTGTACATTGATGATATCATGAAAGCCCAGTTGGACAAATGTAAATTCTTTAAAACTGAAGTAGAGTTCTTAGGATTCGTCATCTCCGCTAATGGCATAAAAACGAATCCAGAAAAGGTCAATGACTACGCAAAGTTAGCCAAACCCTTGACAGCCCTCTTAGGGGGAGAGGAGGGACGAGTTTCAAAGACAAAATCGTCCAAATTACCCGTGCAACTTTATCAAGAAGCGTCCGAAGCTTTCCAAAAATTGAAAAATTCCCTCATCTCTCATGATATAATTCTATCATAGCCCGATTATTCCAAACCCTTTGATTTAACGACGGACGCTTCAAATTTCGCACTTGGAGCAGTACTTGAACAAGGAGGAAAACCAATTACCTTTATTTCCAGAACTTTGACCGCAACAGAAGAGAGCTTTGTTACTAGTGAGAAAGAACTCCTAGCCATTATATGGGCCCTAAGTTCCCTTAGAGCATACTTATATGGTACAGGAAAAGTACGCATCTTCACTGATCATCAGCCTCTTACTTTTGCTCTTAGCAATAAGAACAGTAACACCAAGATGAAGAGATGGAAAGCTCGACTGGAAGAATACAACTACGAAATCAAGTACAAGCCTGGAAAAACAAATGTGGTGGCAGATGCTATATCTAGAGCACCTACGCACCATTAATTCCTTAACCGTATCTCAACATAACGACGAGGGTTCTAGTCACGATCTCGTCCAAATCATTGATGCACCCATAAACGGATTTAAAAATCAAATTTTACTTTCCCTAGGCGATACCCCTTCATATGAATTCAAAATAGTTTTAACCTACATATCATAGGTACATCATAGTTGAAATAAATTACACTCGAGATAAATTGATTAACATTCTTAAGAAATATCTCAACCTGTCTGTCACAAAAGTTATTAAAACAGATGAAAGAACATTAGAATTAATACAGGAAATATTCCCCGCGCACTTTAGGCAATATAAAACGCGTTTTTTTTTTAAATATAGTAACCGATCTTATAGACGAGAGCAGGCAAGAAGAAGAAATAATAAAAGAACATAACCGCGCCCATAGGAATGCTCGCGAGAACAGAATCCAAATTTCCCAGAATTTCTTCTTTCCCAATATGAAAGTAAAAATAGATAAAATTGCAAAATCAACAAGCAAAGAAAAGAAGTACGAAAGACACCCAAATAAACCGGAACTACAACCAACCCCAATTCCGGAATACCCAGGGCAAATAGTACATATTGATATCTACTTCACTGATAAAAAGATTATATTAACTGCAATTGATAAATTTTCGAAGTATGCCCTTGTAAAAATACTTAAATCAATGTCTGCGGAAGATATTAAGGAACCCCTTTGAGGATTAATATTAGCGTTTGGAATTCCACAAACTGTAGTAATGGATAATGAAAAATCTCTTGGCTCAAGCTCCATTACATTCATGTTACAAAAACATGTTTGGCATAGCTGTTTTTAAAGCACCTCCCTTTACAAGTTGTGTAAACGGACAAGTTGAGAGATTCCACTCGACACTGGCTGAATTAATTCGTTGTCTCAAAACAGATAACATTCACTCTACGTTTTCCGAATTATTAGATAGATCCATTTACGAAAGCAATAGATCTTTACATCCGACAACTAATAAGAAACCTATCGATGTATTTTTCGGTAGGCAACTTTTAAATAATCCCGGGGAACTAAATAATGCAAGACGAGAAAACATGGATAAGTTGCAGGTTAAACAACAAACTTATCTTAAATACCATAATAGCAAGAAGAAGCCTTTAAAAAATTACAATGTAGGAGAAATCATTTACGTAAAGACTAATAAACGAGTAGGGAATAAGTTAGATCCTAGATATAAAAAAGAGATAGTAGCTGTAAATCATAATTCTACAATAAAAACGCAGTCAGGCAAAATAGTCCACAAATCACTCATAAAAAATTGAAATCCTTATCTTGAAACCTCAACTTATTTTTTAGATTTCTTGTCGCAACATGTACTGCAGAAGTACAAATCCTGGATTTTTCGAGTGCTGAGTTTATAGCCATAGACACGGGGACATCGAAGGTTCAGTCAGGAACCTCCAAAATTATCCACAGTATTGACTTTAACCAATTCCGGATAATAATTGAGGAATTGAAGACGTTCCTTACGGACAACACCATAGGAAAAAATCCCATCTTTCCCTTTTTAAAAAATGAAATAACCCAAATTAAAACACATCTTAATCGATTAATGCCCATAGCTAAAAGTAAACGTTCTATAGATTTTCTAGGCAGGGCCTGGAAATTCATTTCTGGAAGTCCTGATAAATATGATTTTGAAATAATTAAGGAAAAAATAAACAATGTTCTAACCAATAACAATAATCAAATTGTAATAAACAAAATTTTAATTAAAAAAATCGATGAAATTGTCAAACAATATCAGTAACGAATTAAAAGAAAGCGACAAATTTGAAGATGAATTAGTTTTAAACATAGAATTAAAATCAGGATTAATAAAAGAAGAAATTGTAAACTTAGAGTATGCAATTCACTGGGCCAAGGCGAATATCATAAATACTTATATTCTTTCAAACATGGAAGTTAACACTATACAAGAAATTTTAAATAAAGAAGACATGCCATATGTAAACGTCTTAGAAGCATTAGAATTCGCACAGATAAAAATTGCTTCAAATAATTCTTTAATCCTTTATATAATAAGCTTACCAACTACCATAGAAACATGTAAAATAATTTTAATCAAAGCCATAAAGAAAGGCAAAACTATTCTTAAGATTCCTTATGAAAATTCCAAATTTATGGAATTATGTCTCCATGCTCAACATTTCATGAACTATCCGTATATCCTACAGATAATATAATCGATATAACCAATTCTACATGCATCCCACACCTACTGAACAGCAAAGCCACAAACTGCACTAAAATCAACAACCAACACATACCATCGTTCGAGGAAATTACACCAGGTATCCTGTTTTTAAACCAATACACCGGATCCATCGAAGTAAACGAGGGAGTAGTGCCTTTAGATGGAAGTTATGTCATACATTTCCACAACGCATCACTAAGAATCCAGAATCAAATGTATGAGTCAATTGAAATGTCTGCCTACAAGCCTTTACCAGCCGTTCTTCAACCTGTTCCTATTAGGAAAAATACAGAAGAATTATTATCATTACAGATGATGAAAGAATTGCATGACAAAAATTCAAAATACATCGATTTCCTGGAGACTCGAAATAAACATAACATCATAGCCGTCCTATTGATTTCAATCCTTTTCATCGCATTAACAATATTTTGTCTTTCAAAACTGAAGAAGAACATTGAATCCACCACAGCAAAAATAACAACAACAAATGCAACAACAATGATCGACCTTGCAGTGAACGAAAACCCCACTCCGGCTCCTAGAATCATTGGAATAGAAGACATCCCCAACCATTTAAAGTCAGTTGCATCGAACGAGGGCGTTCGATTTTAAAGGGCGGAGGAGTTAAGGTACGAAATGCAAAAAGTGTGGAAAATGATTTAAGATCATTCCCACACTAAGATTAGCTGACGCTGCGTCTGGCAACAAACAACACACCAGCAGACAGACATAAAACTGCATTCCAGCACGTAGTCGCGGGAGTAACCCAACACCACCTGTGGGAACATCCGAAGCAGCGTAGAGACGTAGGTTGCAGCGTGGGACATAGACAATAAGTTAGATTATTTTTAAGAAAAATAATTTGTGTTAGTTCTAGTTTGGAAATCGAATAAAGAGGTTCACCCTCAATAAAATATATTTTTTTTTCGAAATATAATTTAAGTTAAATTAATTTATACTCAAACTGTATGCGATTGTTTGGTGGGAAAAGGAAGGTGTTTGTTGTATCTTGATTATGTTCTATTCATGGTGAAAGCATATGAAAGCAATGAGAAATTTTATTTTGTGCCATGGATTCATTTTTTTGATGAGGTGTGAATAGTATTATTTATTTTAAATAAGACAAGGCTTATTCAATGGAAAGCATGACAACTTGTAGTGAATTGAAATCGATTTTAATGGTAAACATTTTTTGAAAAAATAAAACTTCCGAATGATGGTCTGGTTTAAGTTTGCCCCCTAAACAAGATCATCTGTTTGAATATCGTTTTCCACACTTAGGTATACATACAAATAGCTAACAAGGAGTAGGTTAACAGAACTTTAAATTATGTAGGTAAAACCATTGAAAAATAACGTTGTAACGAAAGTGTACCTAATAAAAATTTTGTTGAACAAAGGCCGTTAAAAGCTATTTTGAATCAATAATTCAACAAGTCCAATCAAATAGTGCTAAGTCTTCTACTTGGCTGATGTATTTCAGTAGTATATAGAATTTGTATTATAAAAACCTTCATTTAAAAATCAAGAAGGTTTGAACTAGAACCTATTTCAATGTCAATTTTAAATTTAAAAAATAGAAAAAAATAAACTGAACGACTGGAATTTTTACTCATGCATCGCCACTGCATGTGACAATCATATTTTTGTGACTTTTTCTTGTGATAGCTATTTTGGTGTCCTTTTCATGTAAAATTGACAAAAAAATTTATTTGAAACTATGCAATAATTTTTAAGACCTGAGATTGTGGAAAATGAAAATCGCATACATAATAGCTATGTCCGGCCTAAGAAACAAATTTGATATTTTCGACCTACCAGATCCAAAGTACCTAAGTACACACACACACTAATTCCTCCTTTTTATAGTTGGCAATTACAAATTAAATAGGTTCTTTAAAAAAAACTTTAGGAAGACGAAAGATACATCAGATATTTATGTTTATTCTTCGGCTTTTGGATTTGCCAGCTCGGGTGGGTTCAACCCACATTCCTCCTATCCTCCAGCTGGTACTAATTTTAAATTTCTTGGGGGTTGTGGCTACCGAAGGCAAGTTGGTGCGGACTGGTCAGCTTCAATAGGTCAAAAGCACGGTGTGTGAGGTGACTTCCTCAACTCTTAAGCAATTTGAAACAAAATTATGCTTCTTGAAAATAAAATTTACCCCATAAATAAATCAAATAATCGTATTTATGACAACTGTCAGTACTTGTCTCTCAAAGTAATGCCAAGTTTTGAATAATTTTTGGTGATCACTTTACGCAAACGGAAAAATTAATTTGATCAAATTTGATTATCATAAATGTGACAATCACCGATCACATCAGCCGATTCCACCCCTGTAACATTAATGCTACTGAAAATACATACCACTCTGTGGGAATGTGCCCTTGTTTCCGCACATACAGAAAAGGTTCCTTGGAAGTGAAAGCCTTAATCGTGACAAGTTCCTCGAAACTCTCAACGGACAAAATTATGCTCAACTTTAAAATTTCTTAAAAAACGCTCTAAGATATCGAACTCTAATTATAAATGAATTTTTTAATAAATTTATTATAGATAACAATTTAACCTGACAAGCAACTTAAAGAGTAATTGTCATTTAACTTAATTTTAATGAAATCGAAACCATAATATGTTTTTGTAAAAACTTTCAGAAATTAAAATTATTTATTTACCTATACATATATCTATCTACTTAATCATGATCTAGAAATATTAAGACATTGAGTCTTGTGAATAAAAAAAAAGTAAAAACTTTTTTTGAAGGAAGCTAAAGCCAACCAGTCATAGCTTTTACTAGCAGCTAAAGGTAGACAGTTCTAGCTTAAGCTTTGTTTTATGTGAATAAGAAAATGATAACGCTAAATAGCTTGATCTGGAAAATTTTAGCCTTAGCTTTGTTATTTAAGATCTCGGTTTTTTATTCACACGTTCTGACTTAGATATCTTTAGCTAGAACTATTTTTATAAGGACCGAAGAGAAAAGGAAGGTTTTTTTTCATTTCGTTTTCCCATAACTTTTTATATGTTCTATAGGGCAAGTGTTGGTTGCGTTCGTACGTAATGCCCTAGAAGAGAAATTTGATTTTATAATTCATCTAGGCCATCTAGCTTCCAATAAGACTGTTCCGATATTTAAAAAAGTTTCCCAAAAAATTGTCTCATTTTTGAGTTATTCTCTAATATTAAATTAACACCTCACACAAGATTTTAGTACCTGCTTCATACTTTTCCATTAACTTTGTAACTGTACCATTTTATATTCCAAGCCTAGCCATCTCATAGCAAGAGCAAGTTCGTGCGATTGAATCGTACATTTCATTCATGAACTGACCCTGGCCACTGATTAATGTATTCATCAAAAAATCTTGGTAGTTTGGAGATAGTAATATGGGTGCAGTCTATTGCACCAAAAGCTCCGGGATACGAATATATTTCCTCCCATTTTGCCTTTTCTGTTTCGATTTCTCTGAGACTCGACGGAAATATAATATGTATGTGAGCCTTTCCCATAATCTTGTTGGCCACGCGCTCAACAGTCTTGCATACAGAAGAGCGTTCAACTATAAGATCTTGTCCTATACAGATACACCGCACTGAAATCCAGGTTCACTCAGATATCTCAAAAATCTGCAATCTCTGCTCAGAGGTCAGTGCACCTCCTCAACGCTCTGTTCAATCTCCTTAAAAGTTATCATAAAGCCACTGAACATTTTCTTTTGAAAATCGAAATAAACTATGAATATCCTCATCACTAATTTCGTAATTTCCAACCGTTTCTTATACAATTTTGGTTTTCTTACGTATATAAACTAGGCCATATTCGCACTATAACTAAACACAATACTAAAAATAAGAACTAGTCAAAGCTATCTAGACAGGTAAAAAAAATATTGTCTTTTTTGTAGCTTTAACTATAATATTCTAGTTTAAGCTATTTTTATTCCCACAAATAAATGAAGCTGAAGATCGCTGCATCGAAGGTAAAAATTTTGTTTGTAAGTGAATCTGTACGTATTTTGAAATAATTTGTCAAAAATTTAAAAAGCATTGCGTTAGGCGTAGATTTTTCTAAACGTGATGGGGCATATTCATAGTCACTTTTAAACTCCAGTTTATCTTAGACCTGGGTTTATCCTATCTAAATAACATTGCATAAACCCCAGTCTCAGATAATTTTTTTTTTTTTTTTATTTTACTGTTTAATATTTTTTCTTAATTAAAAATCGTTAAAAATAATAATTTTTTTTTGTTGGAGAATCTACGTCGCAACAATTTTTGTTTGAAAAAAAAAAAAATAAAATAGGTACGCCATAAATAGAATGACTAAATCTACAGATGTGATATTTTTTTTTTTGGTTTTTACTATGATATCTGGAAAAATTGTAACAAAACTTTATACCCTTAAAACTTGGAGCTGAGAAATGATGAAAAGAAAAACATTACTTTATCGGGATTTTGTAACTCTAAACGTGATTTATTTTATTTTTTTTATTTACGATTTCAGGGCAGTTTTCTTAACAAAAACAAGAAATTATAAAAAATTAAATATTTTAGCCAAAATAAGTTAGAAGATGTTGGCTTTTGTATGAAAAATGAAGTCTTTTTGTATATATTACATTATATGTTATATTTAGGAAGTCTCTAGTCCATCGAAATTATGCAATGGTGTTCAACAACAACGAACTAAAATACGAACTACAAGAAAAAATAAGCGTGAAGATTTCACTGTATTGTGTAAATTGTAAATAAAGAAAGTGTGTATGTGTTAACAAAGAAAGGTGATGTACGTAAAAATTCCACCCAAAATCCATGACTCTTATAAAAAATAATAACAAAATTAAATATTAAAAAAAATCTAAAAAGGAAATTTCCGAAGCAATTAACAGTGAGATCTGTACGTGTGAGATTTTTTGTAGTTCGTATTTTAGTTCGTTGTTGTTGAACACTACTGCATAATTTTGATGGACTAGAGACTCCCTAAGTATTAAATATATGGTAATATTTATAAGATGACTTAATTTTTCATACAAAAGCCAACATCTTTCAACTTATTTTACCTAAAATATTTTGTTTTTTTCTTGTTTTTGTTAAAAAACTGACCTGAAATCGTAAATAAAAAAATTAAATAAATCACGTTTAGATTAACAATAACCCGATATAGTAATGTTTTGCTTTTTAGCCTATCATTTTCAGCTCCAAGTTTTAAGGGAATAAAGTTTTGTTACAATTTTTCCAGATATCATAGTAAAAAACCTTAACAGTAAAAAATACAAAATAGAACATCACGTCTGTAGATTTAGTCATTCAATTTATGACATACCTATTTTATTTTTTTTCAAAAAAACAATTGGTGTGACGTAGATTCTCCAACAAAAAAAAATTATTATTTTTAAAGATTTTTAATAAAAAAAAAAAAATATTAAACAGTAAAATTTAAAAAAAATAAAAGACCTCAAGTTTAGAAAAATTGTCATCAGCACTAAAACCAAACTTATGTTTTTCAATCTTTCTTCTCTAGAAAATAATTCTCCATCTTTTATGTTCCATGCTACTGACTGCAGAAACATGTTTCTTATTGAAAAGATCACAATCTTTCGTACGTTTCACCCTCCAAAACCAATTTGTTTACATTGTTGTATTTGTAATGTCATCCCGTGTCGATGAATAGATGTGAATTGCAACAACAATTTAATGGGGTGGGTTTGTTCAGTTTTGCTAGATCGACCATTTTGTATGTGCAAATAACGCAGCCATCTTTAAAAAAATTCCAACTCACCAGCTTTTCACCATGAAAATGGGGGATGTAATTTGGGATATCGGGTTGTGTTGAAAGAAACACAAATTTAATGATGCTAAGTCCGCTATTATACTACGACTTTGGCGTGATGTAACTTCATTAATTTTTTTTTTGAAAATTCATCTTATGAGTCGTGCGCTTGTTAAACATTGATTTTTAAATCTTGACTCAAATTCGGAATTTCCTTTTAGTTTGATTGGTTATTGAAATTTGCAATGCTCTCTATATATATGTACATGACCACCTCTTTATGTTCAAAAGAAGTAATGAATAAAACCTAGTCGTGTATAAAAGCAGTATTTCGTATTGCCGTGAATGACACCATGTTTGGCCTTCATTCTTTCACTCTCATAATGAAATTTAGCTGATCTGTGATTTTCGATCCAAAGAAATTTCTTGGACGGAGAATCATAGAAAAGTCAGTAATAAAATAAATAACGTGATTAGTAGGGCGCAAATACATATTTTTTTTGGACATCCGTGGAAGCAAATGAATAATGTGGTTTTTCGAATTAAGACATTTCTGTTGAAATGGCATTCAATCGTAAGCGCATATTTTGGCATATTTTGCTATAAATGAATATTTAAGCTTATTAAGCATATTTTCACAATAAACACATATTTTTCGTACATATTTGTAAGAAAATTGAAAATGTTCATAAAAACGAAGGATTTTTGAAAATTAAAAATATCTCCACCATGTTATCCTTGAATGTGAATAAAAAACGTGCTTGGATATTCCATAAATGAGATTGTTTCATTGAAAAATTATCCACTAACGTCTGTGTTCATACAAAAGCCAACATCTTTCAACTTATTTTACATAAAATATTTTGTTTTTTTCTTGTTTTTGTTAAAAAACTGACCTGAAATTGTAAATAAAAAAATTAAATAAATCACGTTTAGATTAACAATAACCCGATATAGTAATGTTTTGCTTTTTAGCCTATCATTTTCAGCTCCAAGTTTTAAGGGAATAAAGTTTTGTTACAATTTTTCCAGATATCATAGTAAAAAAACTTAACAGTAAAAAATACAAAAAAGAACATCACGTCTGTAGATTTAGTCATTCAATTTATGACATACCTATTTTATTTTTTTTCAAAAAAACAATTGGTGTGACGTAGATTCTCCAACAAAAAAAAATTATTATTTTTAAAGATTTTTAATAAAAAAAAAAAAATATTAAACAGTAAAATTTAAAAAAAATAAAAGACCTCAAGTTTAGAAAAATTGTCATCAGCACTAAAACCAAACTTATGTTTTTCAATCTTTCTTCTCTAGAAAATAATTCTCCATCTTTTATGTTCCATGCTACTGACTGCAGAAACATGTTTCTTATTGAAAAGATCACAATCTTTCGTACGTTTCACCCTCCAAAACCAATTTGTTTACATTGTTGTATTTGTAATGTCATCCCGTGTCGATGAATAGATGTGAATTGCAACAACAATTTAATGGGGTGGGTTTGTTCAGTTTTGCTAGATCGACCATTTTGTATGTGCAAATAACGCAGCCATCTTTAAAAAAATTCCAACTCACCAGCTTTTCACCATGAAAATGGGGGATGTAATTTGGGATATCGGGTTGTGTTGAAAGAAACACAAATTTAATGATGCTAAGTCCGCTATTATACTACGACTTTGGCGTGATGTAACTTCATTAATTTTTTTTTTGAAAATTCATCTTATGAGTCGTGCGCTTGTTACACATTGATTTTTAAATCTTGACTCAAATTCGGAATTTCCTTTTAGTTTGATTGGTTATTGAAATTTGCAATGCTCTCTATATATATGTACATGACCACCTCTTTATGTTCAAAAGAAGTAATGAATAAAACCTAGTCGTGTATAAAAGCAGTATTTCGTATTGCCGTGAATGACACCATGTTTGGCCTTCATTCTTTCACTCTCATAATGAAATTTAGCTGATCTGTGATTTTCGATCCAAAGAAATTTCTTGGACGGAGAATCATAGAAAAGTCAGTAATAAAATAAATAACGTGATTAGTAGGGCGCAAATACATATTTTTTTTGGACATCCGTGGAAGCAAATGAATAATGTGGTTACATTCAGAGTAAAAGACAATCGAATATACTTAAATCGATTATAAATTTTCATTTTCATAATTTGTTTCCACAAACTTATCCAAATAAGGTCGGGTTAGCACTTGATAACTCGTTGCTCCATTTATTATACTTTTTGAACATACTCATGACATTTTTAATATAACCGGCATTTTGGTGGTGAATGGACGCCAACTGTATATGTGTGCAAATAATCGTGGTGAAAGGACGCCAACTGCATATGTGTGCGTGTTTTTCCTGAATTTCCCCTGATTTAGCTTGTAGGCAAACTCGGATGACAGCCGAGATTGTCATCTTTATATGCTGTATCTATGATTGAAAATACTTGTAGGTCAAATAGGTTCACTAATACATATGATGCTAGCATTGCTTGCTCAAACAAATGGTTTTGTTTTGGTAGTGTTTCCGAATGTAGACATCTAGGCTTACTCATAGATAATAAATTGAATTGGAACATTTACAATTGCTCTATGAAGAAGTACCTCTTGAAAGTAACATATACTTCATATCATCTAAAACAGTTTTGCTCTCGTAAACTTCTTGAGACAGTTTATTTTGGTCTTGTGCAATCTAAGTTACAATATGGTATCGTGCGCTGGGGTGGTACTTTTAACAACAATCTAGAGCCGTTAATAGTTGTTCAAAAGCATATTCTACAAATTATTTGGAAAAAAAGGCGACGTGATCAGATCATAGCTTCAATATTTTTTTATAATTCGAAGATACCTCCTCTCAAGCATCTATACTTTTACAAAGTTTGAAAAATATTCTAAAGGGTCTGCCATCTAACGTTTTTTTTTCAACTAGTGCTTATTTCGTGAATCGTAACACTTAGCTCATGTGTGATTTGACAGATAATTAGTTTTATCCTTCCGTTGAACGAATTTGGTTGTGTATACGCTTCGCTAAGTGGGCATGCGATCGACTTAGAGAAGATGCCGATTTTACTTCTCAGATGAAGCTCATTTTAATCTTGGCGGGTAGTAAACAAGCAAAATTATCACATTTGGGGCACAGAAAACCCGCACGCATACATTGAAAAGCCGATACACCCAAAACGAGTCACTGTTTGGTGCGGATTTTGTTCCAGAGGCATAATTGGGCCATTTTTCGAAAATGAGCAAGGAGTGGCCGTTACAGACAATGGCGAACGTTATCGGGCCATGTTGAACGAATTTTTGTTCAAAAAAATTGAAGAGGAGGATATTGGCAACATTTGGTTTCAACAGGACGGCGCTACGTGCCACACAGCCGAAGCTACACTCGATGTTTTGCGCCATTTTCAAAAAAAAAAAGAAGTTATTTGGAGGACCCTTTATATACGATGTGGTTATTTGCGTTATCAGAACTCGACAGCTTATGAACTTCGAAGTAATAACCAATGCTTAGATACTGTCCCACATCATAACAATAATCGCTTTATCAATTTTTACAACTCAGTTGCACCCAGGCTGTTTAATCGGTTACCTTTTGAGCTTTGGAGTTTACGTTTATGAAAAAGATTCCAAAGAGAGATTAAAAATTGACTATTTAACTTTGATTTAGTTGAAATTAATAATCTTTGTAGACTTATAATTTAAAGAAACCACTTATGCATGAAAATATTTTTTGTATTTGTTATTAAAACTAATTACATACTACTATTTTAACTATTCACCACACATTCCAACACGAAATCATTAATATCTTAAGATTTATAAATTTATGTAATATTAAAAAAAATGTATCCGCCACCTGTTTTTGCTAAAACCAAAGGATGCATTACAAACATTCCACAATGATTTATCTAATTATGTAATACTTTTAAACTAGCTTTTTATTTTCTATTAAAATAGTATCTAGTTATAATGTATATACCTTTCTTTGTAACTATTTCATTGTAGGGAATAAAATTGAATTGAAAAATTGAATCTATCAGTGGAAGATTACTTATGGAATGAACTATAAGAGATTGTAGGTATGACTGAGTACAGGTTTTGAAAATCATTTTAAGCTTCATTTTTACTTGCGAATATAGAAACTATATGGCAAGTTATGAATTCGTACAAAATATCGAACTCGAGATTTTGATCAAACTTGACATTACGATGATAGCGAAGACGAAAAAAATGGGTCTCGCAAAAACGTCCGTCTGTCTGTCTGTCTGTTCGACTACAGCCTAAACGGATGGGTCGATTTTCTTTAAACTAACCAAAACTAACAGTAGCTGTCATTCAAAATTTCTTGGCTAAAAAGGAAAAAATTATTTTTCTCAAAACAAGCGCTACCATTTTTTTTTTTAAACTCAAATAAATTTAAATAGTTATAAGTTGCCATTTAATAAAAAAAAAGGTTACGAAAAATGGTTATTAATGGTACCTCCCAAAGAACAATTTTTTTTATTTTCGCTCTTCTCGAAAACGGTTCAACTGATTCTGATCAATTTTTTTATGAAGAATTATTGACACATTCTAAATAATATTGTGTACCAAAATTTTCAAAACATATATTTTTTGGATTTTTAAAAAAAATTTAAAATTTTGTTTTTGAAAACTCAACATTTCAAAATCGACTCTGTCGATTCTTATTAAACTTGGTAAATAGCAGGTTTTTAAATTTATCTAGAAGATTTTTGACAAAAATTATTTTAATACACATTCTAAATAATATTGTGTACCAAAATTTTCAAAACATATATTTTTTGGATTTTTAAAAAAAAATTTAAATTTTGTTTTTGAAAACTCAACATTTCAAAATCGACTCTGTCGATTCTTATTAAACTTGGTAAATAGCAGGTTTTTAAATTTATCTAGAAGATTTTTGACAAAAATTATTCTAATACCCAAAAATAACGGTGCATCCCATACAAATGTTTAAAAACCGTTAAGAAAAATATTTTTTTTCTCAAAAACAACTCCTACAATTTTGATAAAAGTTTTTTGTGTGTTAAAGTTAGTACGATCTACCATTTAAAATTTTTAAATTTTGTATTTTACGTTTATTAACAACACCTCTCATAGAACGGTTTCTTTGATTTTCGACTATCTCAATATCTGATCAACCGAATATAAAAAGATTTTTATACAGAAGCTTGTAACAAATATAAATAAAAGTGCGTAGCAAAATTTTCTAAAAAATAATTTTTGGATTTAAAAAAGAATTCAAAATAATTTTTTTTTAAATTCGATATTTCGAAAACGGGTATCAGATTCGTTTGTGAAGTTCAATTTCTAACTTAACATTAACAAATACTTAAAATTGTCGTACCAATTTTTATTCTCAAAAATGTTAACGAAATTTTTATATATACAAAATCAATTATGGGTTAAAGCAGATTTAAAGTATTTTAATCAATTTATTTCTAATTTTGTTGATTTAAAACAATTTACCAGTTTAAATAATACAATTTCCTTTTATGCATATTGTATATGTGCAGCACTAGGCTATATTTCTAATTTTTGTATACTCACATAATACCACCTGCAACTAAACTAAGTTTTGGTAAATGGATAAAATATACACTCCCATAGCTAATTTAGACTATAGAACCAGTCGTGCATATTTTTGTTTTTAATTATAATGATTTATGTATGTTGAAACGAATGAGCTATCATTTATCAAAATCGGTCAGAAATTGAAGAAGTAATACAATCTTTTTTAAGATCTTCTCGAGCATTTCGTTTCGAATATAAAATTACACTGGCCAACAAGGGGTTTCCGAAGGTTTTTGGTGTTGTGCTGAATTCATCACGTTAGGTTGTGGAAATATTTCCAAATGTTGCAAATTGAAAAATGCTCGAACAATCATTCAAAAGATCTTTAAACAAAATCGTATCTTTCGCAATATCTGACCTATTTTGAAATATTCGAATGGGATCGGGTCACCTAAGGTTTGAAGTGAAATTATAAACATTTCTTTGAAATTAAAAACAAAAATTAAATACTTTTGTAAATGAGTGAGAGAGTTCAAAAGTGGCGTAGCCCTATTTTTTTTTTACAAAATTGATAATTTTGTCTCCTGATTTTATATTTATATCTACGTCAAAATTTATCAATTTTTAACCTGAATGTGTATGGACCACCTCAGAACAAAAAAAAAAAAACAAACAAATACTTACTCCAAAAAAAAAACATAGAATGAAAATGGTTACACACCCTTACCATAATTTTTCTTATCTGTAATGTGCGAAAGTTCGAACATCAAAACACCCACTGAACTTGCCTTCTTTCAACCGATCGCAATCCCAAATTTCCTTTTTCCGGGTAAGCTTTCTTTTCTATCCAACCTTTGTTAAGATCAGTACCCACTCAGGACTGAAATTAAATAGTAAAAAGACAATTTCCTAATATTTAACTTTTTAAAAAGAAAAAGAAAACTATAATAAAAGCCAAACTTTTATTCAATTATTGAATCTACAAGCCAATTAAAAAGGTAAAAACAAGAAAGTTATAAAAACAAAGTGATATTTCATAAATTAATATAAGTTTAATTTCTCGCTCGCACGCGCTCAGGCGATACCTTCCACGAGCCTCGCCAACATCACTTTTCTCTACATACTATTTGTTAACCCGATTAAGCCAAAAGCAAACCAAAAAGAAACAAAAAAGGAAAAAAAAAATAAAAACCAAAAAAAAAAATGTATATGTATGTACATATTTATATGTACTTACATATGTACGTATATTATATTCATCATCTTTATTCAAACACCATCTATACAAACATCATCATCATTTTAATAAAATATTCATCATAATTCATAACCATATCATCATATCTAAATATCACTTTACAAAAAAAAAAAATATGCACGACATTGTGGTTCTATAGCTGAAATAAATTATCTATGGGAGTCTATATTTTATCCATTTGCCAAAACTTAGTTTAGTTGTAGGTGGTATAATGTGAGTATACAAAAATTAACAATATGGCCTAGTGTTGCAAATATGCAATAGGTATGCATAAAAAAAAATTATATTATTTAAACTGGTAAATTGTCTTAAATCAACAAAATTAGAAAAAAATTGATTAAACATTCTTTTAATCTGTTTTAACCCAGCGCGATGTACACCATTTGATTTCTTATATAAATCTTATTTTAATTATAAGAAAAAAATTTTGAAGTTCGTAGGAGCGGTTTTAAAAATAATTATTTTTTTTTTAATTTTAACATTTTTGAGAAAAAAAATTGGTACGCCAATTTTAAGTATTTGTTAATTTTGAGTTAAAAATTGAAGTTTACGAAAAAATCTGCTACCCGTTTTCGAAATATCGAATTTTCAAAAATTAATTTTGAATTTTTTTTCAAAAATCCAAAAATTATTTTTTAGGATATTTTGCTACGCACTTTTATGGGATGCACCGTTATTTTTGGGTATTGGAATAATTTTTGTCAAAAATCTTCTAGATAAAGTTAAAAACCTGCTGTTTACCAAGTTAAATAAGAATCGACAGAGTCGTTTTTGAAATATTGAGTTTTCAAAAAAAAAAAATCAAACTTTTCTTAAAAATCTAAACAATATTTTTTTGGAAAATTTTGGCACACAATATTATTAAGAATGTGTCAATAATTCTTCATAAAAAAATTGATTAGAATCAGTTTAGCCGTTTTCGAGAAAAGCGAAAATCAAAAAATGGTTCTTTGGGAGGCACCATTAATAACCATTTTTCGGAACCATTTTTTTTTATTAAACGGCAACTTATAACTATTTAAATTTATTGAGTTCTTAAAAACAAATTCGGTAGAGCTGGATTTTAGAAAAATTAGTTTTTCCTTTTTGGCCAAGAAATTTTGTATGACAGCTTCTGTTAGTTTTGGTCCGGGTGGGGGGAATGTCCAAAAAATGCTAGGTACCAAGTTTAAGGAAAATCGACCCAGGCAGACAGACAGATGGACGTTTTTGCGAGACCCACTTTCGTCTTCGCTATCATCGTTATGTCAAGTTTGATCAAAATCTCGAGTTCGATTTTTTGTACGAATACATAACTTGCCATATAGCACCTATATTCGCAAGTAAAAAACATAAATGTCAATCGTTCAACCTGCCAAATTTCTATAAGTGCATACGCAACACATTTTACATACATATATATTGATTAGCATCATATCGGACATCAAAGCTGCTGTGTACACCAACTTTTGAGAGCCGGTAAGTCGTACTTCTTTTTAAATTCTTTTTGTGTTAACTCTATTGAAATTTGACCAGTGAAAGAATTAACTTAAATAATAGATATTAAGATATAAGATCTTAAACTTAAAGATGAGAAATTCATTTTAAGAATTCTCTTAAAGAAAAATTTTGTTTAAAATTTTACAAACGATTTATTTGTTGTAATCCCCTCTTTTTTTTAATTTGATTTCAAGTAAATTGTTTTTGAGTGAGAGTGAGAGACAACAAACAAGTGTAATTTTTTTTTATGAAGAGAGTAATAACTCATTCCCTTTGCTCAATATAAAGAATGAGTGATTTAATATGAGAAAGTTTTGTTGTTCTCACTCAATCTCAACAATTATTTGTTTACCTTTTTTTTTATATATATAGACTGCCTGCATGGCAATTAGCTAAACCAAATTTTTATTGAGTTTTTTTTTTTATTTGATTTTATTATATTTTTTATTAATTTTGGATTTTTGTTTTTTTTAAAAAAAACTATTTATAATGAATAATTTTTATGATTGTTTGAGGAATTGATTATTAGGGTGGAATGATTTAGGGATTTTTCATTTTGACGATGTAAAGGTGAATATGAGTAATTCTTAGGGAACTTCTTAAGCTTAAATTAGGGGTTATCGAATGAGCATCAGTGAGTGGCTCAATAACCATGGCGTTTCTTGATAGAAATCGAGGGAGGGTTACACTCCAGAACCCAAAACACATATTGGGTTCCACAACAATGGAAAAAAATAAAAATTTGCTTAAATAGATTGGTCAAAAAAATATATTTGGTTTTATTTAAGCCGTAACTGTTTTGTTTCGGCTGGCTGGACTAGGTACATAAACCTAGACCAGACCGTGCTGATACGAACGGTTCTTGTACCGTTGTATCGGTCGTTAATATTGAAGTCGAGGCTCTGTTGCTTCGGCTAGCTGGACAAGGTGCATAAACCTTGACCAGACCGCAAATATACAAAAGGTTCTTTGTACCCTTGTATAATGTGATACACTATTGCTCCTTACCTTTGGTAGGGGGAAACAAAATGTACACTGAGAGTCTGATCGTGATTGATAATTTTTATTGTCTTGGAATACTATTTATACACAATTTTTGCTTACTTTACTAAAATTACATTTGGACAATTTTTGCTTACTTTACTAAAATTACGTTTATACAAAAAGAAATAAATACAGAAAATAAAAGAAACATGATACATTTCTGCCAGGTACGCTCTAAGCCTGAATGCATATGATTAGAAAATAAAGCATACAGAGAAGCTGCTGCTGGTGTTATTAATTAAACAGAGAAGCTGTTGTATGAGAAATACGAAAAAGGTGTTGGTATATAATAATCTGATGGATTAAAAATATACATTCTCCGCCAGTTGAACTATGTTCGAAACTATACCACCATTTCGAAAGTTATGCTGTGTAACGAGCAAGTTTGCCTTTCGGTCCATCCTGATTGTCACCGTTCTCTTCGAATCCCTAGCTCAGCCTCAGGTGTGGTTCTTGGACCCGTGTCTCGCTACAAAAAAAATTGTTGGTGACACTCTTGCATCATGGTGTTAAGATGCGCGAGAAAATTCTTCCTAACCCTCCCTTCCTGGTTGCCTTTCCCGCCTAAGCAACCCCTTTACTAGGCTTCTCACCTCCTCATTTCATCCCATCATCCCTCTCTTATTCTCCCTCTCATCCTTTTCTTAAAAAAAATTATTCATTCATATTATATTTTAATATCATTTTCAAACTTTATTTAAATTTGTTGTTGTCTTCATTATGGGTTTCTTGATATAATATTCAAGTATAAAATTATTATTTATTGTTGAAATTTATTCTTTAATTGATAAAATTTAAAATTTAATTTTTCAAACAAAACTTTACTTCAACGGCAACGCGAAGCTGATATCAAAAACGTTATCAAATTCTATGACTACGTCTTCGATTTATTCAAACTTGGGATTTTCAAATCCTCTTTTGTCTCTTTTCCTTTTTCACTTTAACACTTTATTCCCCAACAAAAAAAACCACCCTTCAACTCGCGTAGGTACTTTATCTTTTTTTTATATATATACGTATATAAGTTTATAGATCTTCAAATATATTGCAAAGTTTTAACTCACCCTTGTTGTCCTGGAGTAGTGGCCACTACTGCTGGATTTGAAGGTAGTGTAGGTACACTTTGTTGTACCCTTTTCGTTTAATAATTACACCTATATATATGTATATATATATATATACTAAGATCACTTGCGCGAGTTTAATTATATTTTACTATACGGTTCGCGTAGCGGTACTTTCCGATAGCGTTTTGATATCAACTATCAGTTGACCGTTTAAGGTACAATATTAAATTAAACTTATTAGGTTAATGTACGTTAAAAAAAGGATTTTACAAAAAAAAAATTATTTTGGCTTGGTCCAGATTCGAACCGGGATGACTCCTGTAGCCGGACTTGATTTCGTCTGCCGCTGTTACACTCTGGGCTACGGCAGCTATATATATCTGATGGGATATTTTTGCCTAAGTTGGGTTAATCATGTGACCGATGACTCCTAATGGTATGCCCAACTTAGGTACAGCCTGCTCTTTTCCTGATGGCCTGGTATTATCAACTGGTTGTTTGCACTTTCGGGTAGTTTCTGATGGGATCTTGTTGTCCCGGAAAAACTTTGGGATGACCCGAGCACCTTTTCTATATGGCAGCCGTATATATATATATGGACTGCCAACTTGATCTATGTGTAAAGGAAAATTATGTAAAGAAAAACTGCCGAACACTGTCATTATTCTTTCTAACTTACCAAATAACTCTTAGTTAGTTTACTTGGTTTTTTCTTTTTTTTGGATTTTAATTTATTTTTTTAACACAAAAAAAAATTGTATTACCACACCAAAAATATGTTTTATTAAAGAAAATTTAACTTTTTTTTTTCTTTTAAACACACTCGCTAAGAAACTGTCTGCCTTCGTTGCAATCTTAAACGCAAGAAAATGGTGGTATTTTCTAAGCTGCCCAGAGTTAGCTAATAATAGGTGATTTTTTAAGAGGTTTAGACCTTTTAAAAAAAAAAAACACAAAAAATTCGAAAAAATGAATAAAATATTTATTTGAATCGATAGTTTAAACCTTGCAATTTAATGTTTAAAGATAATTTCATGCAAATGTTGACCGCGGCTGCGTCTCAGGTAGCCCATCCGCTGAGTCCAATTTTGGCATACTCTTTCACACATATCGGCCGGTATCTCACGAATGAATGCATGGATGTTGGCTTCCAGTGCGTCAATCGAAGCGGGCTTGTCCCTATAGACATTAGCCTTGACATACCCCCACAAAAAATAATCTAATGGTGTCAAATCGCACGATCTAGGCGGCCAATTGACCGGCCCGAAACGTGAAATTAACTGTTCACCAAACTCGCCTCGCAATTGCGCCATTGTTTCGCGTGCTGTGTGGCATGTGGCACCGTCTTGTTGAAACCACATATCATACAAGTCAAGAACTTCCATTTCGGGCAAAAAAAAGTTTGTTATCATCGCTCGGTAGCGTTCACCATTGACAGTAACGCTGCGATTCGCATCATCTTTGAAGAAATAGGCCCAATAATGCCGCCGGCCCATAAACCGCACCAAACAGTGGCTTTTTCGGGATGCATTGGTAGCTGTTGCAATGCTTCTGGCTGATCTTCACTCCAAATGCGGCAATTTTGCTTATTTACGTACCCATTCAACCAAAAATGAGCCTCATCGCTGAACACAAGCAGCGCGCGATGAACATTCCGAACCGAGCACGAATTTTGATAGTAAAATTCAATAATTTGCAAGCGTTGTTCATTTGTAAGACGATCCATAGTTAAATTGCAAACCAAACTGAAGCTGTTTGACAGTGACACAAGGTACTGAACACACGTCAGCTGTCAAAACCAGTGTTGCGAAAACCAAACCAGCCAAAAAATCACCCGTTACATGCTATTTCTTTTTAACTTCCCCTTCGTTTCGCAGCTAACATTGGAAAAATCTGCAAAATTCCCCTATTTCCAGAATCATTGAACCCTAAGAGCAAAAATCTATCAATCTCGAGCCAAAGCTCTCGAAATTCCTGCCCGCTCAGATTTCTGACTTAAATCTGCAAGTCAAGAATTCTGCAGAAACTTCTCCCTGAGTTATGACTCCGAACCCATTTCAAAGCTCAACTTGAGGAATCTACTACGGTTCTTTTAGTTCGTGCATGAAGAATACCTTTCGCTCTTTCTTTACCTATGGGTTTGTCTCTTGTTCGCCTTCTATACGTATTAAGTCAGTTGTTGTTTGTTGTCACTGCAGTTTAATTTAAATTTTTTTGTGCTTGCGCTGCGTAGGTCGTATTGTCGTCGTCGGTCGAAGTTTTCATTCGTTGAATTAAATAAAAAATTAATTTTAACTAAAATGTCGGTTACAGCTGTTGAGATTCTTGTCGTTGGTATCTTCTTTTTTGTAGTTGAGATTGCCCTGGATGTCCGTTGAAGTTCTGCTGGGACTCCTTTCGTCCTTGGAAATTGCCGAATTGTGTTTGCAGTAATAGGAGTATGACCATCGCATCAAGCAGATTAGGATTATGAATGATGTGATTAATGCGACATAGCTCACCGTAAATTGATGCACATCATTTTGATAGGTTATAGAAAACAACGCTTTAGTTATGTTTATGAGTTCTTGCTTGAGTATATCCAATTCCTCTAAATGTTTTTTGTAAGGCAAGGCTTCATATTTTCTTGGATCCAATTCTTCTGGTATGGCGTAATCGGACAGATTTTCTGCAGGAGATAGTGACATCCCGGAGACCTGCGATTGAATAGAGTTGCCACGTTAGGTCATGAAATTATCCTTGACGACACAACTGGGTTGAATTTTAAGAATTCCTGAGTCTTCTAAAACGATGTGTGTGACAGTACTATTGCATACAACATTTAATGTAGTTCTGTTCCTTAGAGCAAAAATCCATTCGTTAGGGTCGTATAGTTGTATCCAGTGGGGCCCATCGCTGGTGCTTATAACTTTGCATGTTGGGGCTAGTTGACCATTGTTTAAAAAGTTGATTTCACATGAGCTTACTTCCGATCCCCGTCTGTATATTGGATGGTGTTGATGGCAAAGATGCCTTTTTGTTGTAAGGGAGAAACAACTTTGAAATTCAGTTTCTGATAGCGGATAATACTGGTCTCGATGCAACGTGATCATGATGTATTTGGTTGAAGGTTTAATTGAACAGCTCAAATTCATCAAGACTTAGCAATGGAAGTGTGAGTTTAAAAATTATACGGTTTTCCAAAACCTTGCCATGAATAGTCATTAGATGGTATAAATTTTGAGTTTCGTCCGGTGCTACTGGAAGCCTAGGTGAAGATGGCAGGTTTGCCTTTATTTTCAGGAGTTCCTGTTTTAGCCGATTAGGAGATATGAGTTGAGGATTTATCTTCCCTTGGTGATTATCGATCATAACATCTATCAATGAGGATTGAGATTTTCGGAACTGTGACGAGGCTATAACTATTTGTAGTGCAATGGAATTAAAAAGTTGGCGCAATCTTTCCTCGTGGTATTGCTGCCTAATACCATCCACTAATGTTGCAAATTGCTTAAAGTGTTCATCAATTTCCTCAAACCGTAAGGTTGTTTCCTCCTCATTTGCTTTGATAATATTAATGGTTGCGTCAATGATTGAGGTCTGATTCTGAATAAGGTTGACTTTGTGACTTTCATCCTGCCTTATTTTATTTATTGTAGTGGACATTTGGTCAGCATATTCAGTGTCGAGAACATCAAATAAGGCATTGGCTATATTGCCCACAAAATTCAGTGCTCCACGACGAACTCTCTGATTAATTAGTGATGAATCAGATAACAAAACATTATCTTTTTTGAGGTCTTCGTTAATCTGGCTTAGTTGGAACACTGTCCTCTTACAAGTCTCGTTTTTATTCGGAGGTAGGTTGCAGATGTCCGCTAATTTCTGGCCATAGGCTACTATCGAGTTGTATTCGGTCCAATAATGCTGCATGTCGTAATAAGTGACTATGTTCCAGCAGCTTGACGTTATGGCCGATGTTCCGAGATTTTCAAAATAAATTCCTGGTTGTGACTTAAGCGGTTTAATATTGACTGGCGTGCAAGCTATCATTGGAACAAAAATGCATGCCAACAATACTGTTATGACGGCTGATCCAAGTGCAGGTTTGAATTTCTTTTTGGGAACTGGTCCATCGCTTGAACCGCCGTGCGGACGTACTGAAGTTGATGAGCAGCGATCTTCAGGAATTTCTGTGCTCTCCTCCAGATTAGATTCCTCGGTTTGATGTGCAATTGGGACCGGAGCTAGTCTATGAATAGCACGGCGGAATATACCAGTAGCTGTCTGCACATCTGCAACGCGAACCAGCCCATCGTCTCCAATTATAACATTTGTAATGCGTCGAAGTGGCCATTTCAAACTTGGTGTATTGTTATCTTTAATAATCACCATCATTCCAGGTTTTGCATTCTGACAAACCTCCTTCCATTTATATCTATGTTGTAACTGATGTAGATAATCTCGTGACCATCGGCGCCAGAAGTCGTTCTTTAGATGGTTTACCAATTTCCATCGCGAAAGTATGCCTATATTGATGGATGTAGCTGCCGGATCAACATTATTAACAAGAGGCTCTCCGATGAGGAAGTGGCCGGGAGTTAGAGCAGTGAGATCGTTCGGGGAATCTGACATCGGAATTATAGGCCTTGAATTTAATATGGCCTCAACTTGTGTGACAGTGGTTTCAAGCTCCTCGTATGTCAATGTGGCTCCTGCCAAGGTGTGCTGCAGCAAATGTTTTGATGACTTAACCGCCATAAACCCCCAAAATGCGGTGAACGGGGTGGAATGAAATGAAATTCACATCCTTTGGCAGTGCATGAAGATGTTATTTTCTTCTTTTCCATTTCAGTTGATTTTTTGACCAACGAAGTTTGTTGCGTTATCGCAATATATGTTTTCCAATGGCCGCGTCTAGCCATAAATCGTTTGAGTGCACCTATAAACCCTTGCGCCGTTAGATCAGTGACCAGCTCCAAATGGCATGCTTTGGTCGAAAAACAACAGAAAACTGCTATGTACGACTTTTGAGGATGTTTACCCCTCACTTTGTAGTGTGTCAAAACTGGTCCGCAGAAGTCGACGCCGGTATTGATAAATGGCCTGGCTGGTTGAATTCTGTGAGCTGGTAAGTTTCCCATTTGTTGATGAAGAAGTTTTGGGGAGGCGCGAGCACACTTCACACAATTGTGGACCACTGAGCGAGCAAGATTTTTTCCTTTTATTGGCCAAATTCTTTGTCTAGCTATTGAAAGCATGGTTTGAGGGCCAACATGATTGTTTTCATTGTGAATGTCAGATAGCATCATTTTCGTGAACGGTTGATTGTCCCTTCCTCGCTCCCTTCATCGAGGAAGGGAGCGAGGCTCCTGAGCGGACTCTTATTTAGAACTTCTCCATTAAAATTCCTTCTTGATTTGGGGGTGAATTGTGTACAGCGGCCCCCGCAGATAGATTGTCGCCAATTGGTTTGTACTTAGGGGGCCAAATTGAAGTGGCCCCGTGTAGAAACTTTGGTCCGTAGAACCAAATGTTGCAATCTTTAAGTCGTTCAGGTGCTATCCCTCGTGACAGCACATCAGCTGGATTTTCCTTGGATGGGACGTGGTGCCATTGCTGGAGTATTGTATATTGTTGAATACGCGCTACTCGATTAGCAACAAAAATAGGGAGTGAAGCGGATGATGATGAATTAATCCAAGCAAGAACAATTTCTGAGTCTGTCCATAAGAATGTAGCATCATTGTTGATATTTAGGTCCTTTTGTAAACGAAGTAAAAGATCAGTGGCAAGACAGGCAGCACAAAGTTCTAAGCGGGGATTAGTGGCTTGCTGCGCTAGTTTTGTCTGCTTCGATGGTGCTACTCTTGATTTAGCGCATAACAAACGCACGGTTATGATGTTGTAACTGCTGACAGATCGAACGTATACTGCTGCCCCATATGCCTTTTCTGATGCATCAGCAAACACGTGGTATTGTATGCTTTTCGGGGTTCTATGCGAAAATATTTGCCTATCAATCTTTATGTTATTGAGTGAATGTAGTCCTTCTCGATACTTAACCCATGCTGTCTGCATTTCTTGAGGGAAAGCAGCATCCCAATCAAGCTTCAATTCCCATAGTTTTAGGAGAAATATTTTTGCGACTACGACTACCGGGGCCATGATTCCTAGTGGATCAAATAAGTGAGCGATGTCAGAATAGGCTGTTCGCTTGGTCACTCGAACCTTCTCAACCCAGGATGTTTTGACGCAAAGCTGATCTGATTTCGGCATCCATGTAAGTCCTACAGTCTTGATATGTTCATCGATATTGTTGGTGAAGTCAAGCTCGGTTTCTCTATCGTCAAAAGGAATATCCTTCAAAAGGGATGCATGATTATCACACCATTTCCTCAACTTGAAACCACTACTTTGAAGGATTTTCTGCAGCTCGGCTTGAGTTGCT
Source organism: Leucozona laternaria (assembly GCA_932273885.2). Taxonomy (NCBI): domain Eukaryota; kingdom Metazoa; phylum Arthropoda; class Insecta; order Diptera; family Syrphidae; genus Leucozona; species Leucozona laternaria. Next base: position 148,349,521 of record OW026366.1, read on the forward strand.
AATAGCTCGGCAATTTTATCTGAACCAGTTAAAACATCATCCACATAAAAATCACGGGCAAGCACCATTGAGCCCAAAGGGTAACGTTCCCTATTTTCTTGTGCTAATGCTTGCAGGCACTTGGTGGCTAAGTATGATGCAGAGGTTGTACCGTAGGTGACTGTGTTAAGCTTAAAACACTTCAATGAGCTACTTGAGCTGCTTCTCCACCATATCAGTTGAAATTTTTGTTCTTCATTTTCTTGCCGATACATCTTCTCAATATCCGCAGTAAAAACGTACCTTGGAAAGCGGAATCGGATTAACATTGTAAAAATGTCATCTTGAATTGTTGGTCCCGTGGCGAGAATGTTGTTTAATGAAACGTTTGAAGAGGTTTTTGCGGAACCATCAAATACCACTCTAAGTTTGGTAGTGCTGCTGTCAGGCTTTTGAATGCAATGGTGAGGCAAGAAATAATATGGCTTGGCTATTTGATTTAGAGTCACTTCCTGCATATGGCCCAATTGTTGATACTCTTCCATGAATTGTATATAAAGTTTTTTAAGCTCTGGTGAGTTTGCAAGCCTTCGTTCAAGAGCAATGAATCTTCGAAATGCAATATCTTAAGATTCGCCCAAGCAAGTGGGTGATTCCTTAAAAGGTAAGCGGACCACAAAACGACCGGAGGAGTCTCTGGTTGTAGTTGGGACGAAATGAATTTCACAGCGTCTTTCAGCTTGAGTGAAATTGTCTTCAGCTGGAGTGGCTTCTTCTAAACGCCAAAATCTTTCAATTTGTTGGTCGAGTGCTTCGTCTGCAGTGCAGATTCCACATGATGCTAACATAGTATTGCACGTGGAAGTTGGTACCTTGCCTGCTACTGTCCACCCAAACACGGTGTTCTGCAAAGTAGGAAGATCGCCTCCTAAGCTTATTTGACCAACAACTAGGGTAGAATAAAATAGCTCTGCCCCGATGAGCAAGTCTATTGGCCCTGGCTGATGAAATTGTGGATCGGCCAGAACAATGTTGCTTGGAATATTTCAGTTTGATGTCGCAATTGCCCCTGATGGTTGTGGTGAATTTATTTGTCCCAGAACATGGGCTTCAAGTCTGGTGGAGAATCCGTTGATTCTGGAACTTATTTCCATACTCATTCTCCGGTGGGATGCCTGTTTATTTTGCCCGATTTCCTCAACAGAGAGAGTCTCCAGCGTCTGCCTGAGGCCCAATGATTTTGCCAGTCTCTCCGTTATCAAGTTGATTTGCGATCCCGAATCCAACAAAGCTCGGCATGGTATATCTTTTCCCGCTTGACTCCTTATATGAACCATGGCTGTACTAAGTATAACCCTTGTAGTTCTGAGTTTGGAGTTTTCGACAGAAAAATATTCTTGGTTGCAGAAGTGCAAAGACTTGTTGAATCAATGGAATTATAATGTTTTGCAGATGTGCAAAGATTTGTTGAATCAATGGAAGTATTCTGTTTTGCAGATGTGCAAGGATTTGACTTGTTACTCCTTGAGGACCTTCCCCAATGAAGCAGCGTGTTATGCTTACGCTGACATTTGGAGCAGCATCTAGAAGCACAATCTTCAACCTTGTGCCCCATCTTGAAGCAGTTAATGCATAAGCCTGAGCTTTGCACTAATTTATAGCGGTTTTGTGGACTTAATTTCAAGAATTTATGGCATATGTAAAGATAATGATTGCCTTTGCAACAAGTACAAGCTGTATCTTCAGTTTCTACTGTGGTAAATGCCCTGCTGGATTCAAATCGCTTAAGCTGATCTTCTGAGCTTTTTCTTGCTGGATTTGTTCTTAACGCTTCCAAAGACTGAAAACGATTTTCCAAAAATGTTAGGAAATCGCTTAATGAAGGAAATCGCTTAATAGTCTCGGTTGTGTAAGTGACTGCTCCCATGGGGTGTGTGAGTTTCTATCCAATTGCTTAATTAGGATATGCAGGAGGAGAGGATCCCAGTTTTTGGTTTCGATACCGAGATATTGAAGGCTTCATACACATTCTTTCATGGTATCATGCAAGGCCTTAATCGCTGAGGAGCTTTCCACTTGATTCTTTAATTGAGCTAGTAATTTGTTTAGCAAGGCGGTTACCAAAAGTCGGGTATTCTCATAGCGATTTTTAATTGTGTCCCAGGCAGCGTTGTGGTTGGCATCTGAAGTCGAAAAATGACGAATCAACCTCTCTGCTTCGCCAGTTACGGTGGTCTTTAAGTACCACATCTTTTGGCACAGTGGAATTGGCTGGTTATGTACAAGTTCTTTGGTAGTACAACCTTGGGAAGCTTAGGTTGGTGGTTGCCTTGACTTGGTGCAGATACGGGACTTGAACATGCTTCCAACCTGGTCGTCAAAGAAATTTGAAGTTGCTGTACTTCATCTTCTAACTTGCAGAATTCTTCCAAGTTGTAGCCATCTTGGCCTGGATTTTCGGAAATTTCATGTATTAACCGATGGGTTTCTTCTATTTCCATACAGTATTTTTCTAATGCGCTCAATTTTATGCCACAAAATGTTGAAGTCCAAGCCTCTTGTGCTGTGACCTTAAGACTAGTAAGCAATCGCTGTAAAGACTGAGCGGTTGCGCTCTGCCTTCTAATGACTCTTGAGCAGTCAGATGTTGGGGCTATTATGTTATCAGCCACACATGATTTATCTGCTTGAAGCTCGGCGTCTGTAGGTGCAATTGCCTCTAATTTTAGCTTGATGTCAATATATGTTTTTTTTAACTTTCTCGTATGTATCCGCTTGAACAAACGGAGTGTCCGCCTTCACATATGCCTTTTCATGATTCTTAGCGAACTCTACCCAAAGAGACTCTAATGACCGTAATTTTTTAGCCTTGTATTCGACCGTTTTCCGGTCCGGACCGTCTTTGCCAATATTGGTCTTAAGACGCTGCAGCTCCTCCGTGATGGCCTTCTGCCTGGCCACGATGGAGAATGCTTGCATTTCATCCATTTTGCGCACGCCAAATATCTAAGTGAAGTCTGGAACAATGAAGCGAGGGAGCTATGGATACTTGGATCTCTTCTCTGCTGCCGTAATCAGGAACACCGGAACACGGGAACTCTGGATACTTGGATCTCTGGAAGTCGCTTCTGCTGGTGAACTGTGCAGCTAGAGATAACTACGTGGAGTCTGGAACCACGAAGCAAGGGAGCTATGGATACTTGGATCTCTTCTCTGCTGCCGAAGTCAGGAACACCGGAACACGGGAACTCTGGATAGCTATGGATGTCTGGAACTCGCTTTTACTGTCGATGTCAGGAACACGGGAACTCGGGATACCTGGATCCCGGAGCTCGTCTCTGGAACTCAGCAGCCCAGTGTCAAAAGCCCTGGGTACGCTTAATATGGTAAACGTGGATTCCGCAGCCCAGTGTCAAAGCCCTGGGAACGCTTTATATAATAAACGTGAAAATCACGTCGGGGTCACCAATATTTAAGCCGTAACTGTGTTGTTTCGGCTGGCTGGACTAGGTACATAAACCTAGACCAGACCGTGCTGATACGAACGGTTCTTGTACCGTTGTATCGGTCGTTAATATTGAAGTCGAGGCTCTGTTGCTTCGGCTAGCTGGACAAGGTGCATAAACCTTGACCAGACCGCAAATATACAAAAGGTTCTTTGTACCCTTGTATAATGTGATACACTATTGCTCCTTACCTTTGGTAGGGGGAAGCAAAATGTACTGATGATTGATCTGAAGAACTATTGCTCCTTACCTTGGGTAGGGGGAAGCAATAAAACGAATATACACACTGAGAGTCTGATCGTGATTGATAATTTTTATTGTTTTAGAATACTATTTATACAAAATTTTTGCTTACTTTACTAAAATTACATTTGGACAATTTTTGCTTACTTTACTAAAATTACGTTTATACAAAAAGAAATAAATACAGAAAATAAAAGAAACATGATACATTTCTGCCAGGTACGCTCTAAGCCTGAATGCAGAATGCTGACTATCGTGAGAAATTTACTTTAATATGATTAGAAAATAAAGCATACAGAGAAGCTGTTGCTGTTGTTATCAATTAAACAGAGAAGCTGTTGTATGAGAAATACGAAAAAGGTGTTGGTATATAATAATCTGATGGATTAAAAATATACAGGTATAATCGGCATGATAGATACTGTGCGGTACTCCAGCGGCAAGTACAAGTACCCACCCGACCGACGAGCTGGTCAATGGTGAAAGCAAGCATGCCGAGCCGTACTTTGTTGACTGGACAAATTATTTAACGTCCCTTGATTTCGCTTGGGGAATCCTGTGGTCCTGAGGAAGTCATGAGAAATGCAGGACATCGCGAGTTTTAAATAATGACACCAAATCCGTTACACAGGTGGTGCCCATAGTGAGGCCTCGTATAATCTTTTTAAAATATGGTTTTATTTTAATTTGATACAACTTAATTTTTTTTGTGATTCAACCTTAACAATTATATTACAATTTTTACAAATATTTACGCTTTAGTCAATGACCCAAGATACGGTCCGTAGATCAAACTTTGAGAAGCAATGACTTGTGTTAAAAAATGTGTATACATAAGTTTGTTTAGTTAGGTCAATGTCCGGGAGATTTTATGTACCTGCTACAACCACTCCGGCCGTTGCATTGATCTTATTTGAATATAAAGTGGTCTTTTGGTTACTTTAGTAAATGAATGTCATGGATGACCGGGAGATATTAGTTCTAAGAAACCATACTCCGTCGGCAGCGTTCATTTTTAATTCTTACGAATATTCTAAACTAGTGTTACAAAAAAAAAAAAAATCGAATCTCACCTATAATAATTTTTGACAAGTATACTATTTATATGTTCCTTTTTATATGGGAGTACTAAAAAAATAAACGACCTAAATAAGTATTTAAGAAACATGTTTATCATACATATATTTAGCTGCGTTACAAACAGTTTAGCAAATCAAATTTTTATTTTTTTTTCAATCACATCGTCGATATGAATATCACCTGTATCCTTCACAAGCACATATGATTTATTTCTTACCCATTTTTTATATATTTAGTTTTTTTTTTATTATTTTTGTTAACGGCAAAACATTTCGAAACATATATTCTATTTTTTTTTTCTTTTTCTGTAACTGCATTTTCTTTTTATTAATAATTTGATTTTTGCGATTGCATAGCGATCACTGCAAGTATAAGTTATTACTTTGAATACTTTGATTAGACAAACATTTTTTTTTTTCAATTTATTGTTATAAAAACAACTCTTAAGCTGATTTTCTGTAAACTAACCAAATGGCTCCAACGAAAGATAAATCAAAAGACAAATCCAAGGATAGATCTAAAGAGAAATCCTCAAAAGTTTCAACTCGTAGTTCACGTCCACGACCTACATCTTGATCCTCAAGATGAAGTTGCTCCAAATGTTTCCTTTAACGAGAGTTTGCAATATAACGAATATCGTAAATGCAACAATCGGTTTGAGTAGGGCAGAGGACTTACGTGCTAGGAAAACTGAGTGTGATGAAGAGAGAGTCAAAATTAGAGAAGGAATTATTACTATTATTCGGGATACTTTAAGAGTACCTATTCCAGCAGCTGAGATAGGATCCCTTTATGGTATAGCACACCCTGAAGAAAGTAGTACTGTTAACCCCAATACTAGACCAGGTGACACTCCTACACCATACATCCCCAGTGATAATGCTCAAAATTTTTTGAGTCAAATGAATGTACTTGACTTAAATGGTCCAAGTCCCAACTTAAGTCGAAATGTGTCACAAGCTAGGTCTAGTCGAGCACTTGAATTTCACAAGTGGAGTTTAAAGTTTGACAACATCAGAAAGACTGTTGACGATTTTCTCACTCGTTTAAAACGACTCAAGGCAAGCTACAATGCTTCTTGGGAAGATTTGTTTCTTCACTTTCATCTATTTGTCACTGGAACTGTCGAAAGTTGGTTCTGGACATTCCTTAAGACAAATCCAAACGCAAATTGGCAAAACTTATGTCGTTTTCCATTGGTTTCATTCGGGGATTCACTCATTCTGAAATCCAATGGAACAGTCCTAACTAATGCTACTCAACTTTGAAATTCTGTCATTGTATTCGTGAATCGTCGTGTCGGTGAAATGCCCTGCTAGTTCATTATTTTGTAATTGCCTGGAAGATAAATATCTAACTATATTCTATTGCCACTGACTTACGTATAAGTTATACGAATTGTTGTAATTCTTAAAAAAAACCGTACACCCTACCATGACTGATGTATCCCACAGTGTATCCCACTGCTGGCGATGAAGGATCGTGCGCCGCACAGTGGTGCGAGAGCGGAAAAAAGTCTTTTGAAAAAGTCATGTCTATCGTTTTAAACTTTATGTTTAAGTACTCTTAGATAACCCGAGCGTATGATTTAAAAGTATTTTTTAACATATATATTGTATGTTCTGATTTACAAGCCCTCAAAGTTGAAAAATAATTTTACTCAAATCGCGAACCGTATTTTCAACAAATTTTGAGATGTTTTTTTCCGAAGTTCCTGTAGATAAATTCTCTAGCTTCTTAAATAATTTAATTGGTCTATTTTCGATTATCTAAAAATAAAAAAAAATATTGATTATTTATAAAAGATACCTTCTATAAGTAGCCTGAAGCTTTAGTACTAAGAAAAAATGATTTTTTTTTAAACTTTTTGATTAAAAAAAACAGCTCCAAAAGATACCAAGAAAGTAAGTATGCCACCATATGCTCCATATATTCATGTTAAAGCACAGAAAAAATCAGCTGCAGATACGTGCAGATGTGGAAGTTATGCTCAAAAATGTTTCACTCAATCGGATTTCAAAAAACTCCGTCTTGACGGTGGTGTTTACCAAAAAGTTTGATTACTTCGGTATTAATTGTCAGAATGAACTGGTTAAGCCTATTATTTTAAGAAAAAATGTCAAACTTTATTTTAAAAATAAAACAAAATTAATACATTGACCCAGGGCTGAGAATTTCGATTTTTGCGAAACCATTTATTTCTGCCTGGAAAATTTTTCAACTTTCAACTAAATTTTATTGAAAGCAACACACGAAAAATAATATAGTTTTATGATATTTTGAATTATATGATAGAGCTTAATACAAAATAAAGAAAAGGATTAGGGATAATCTTTTATTTTTTTTTAATTTTTCGCTAAAAGTAGGGCAGGTAAAAATAAAAAAAGGTGTTTTTTTTAAGTTTTATTGCTTTGTTTTTGTTGTGTATTGCGTAATTTTGTATTACCTGTAAGGATTAGTAATGGCTTATTAGATTAAAATCTCTTACTTAAATCTATATATATAAAGGATTAATGAAAAAAAGTCAGTATTGAGTTATTGAGCATTTGTGCAAGGTGTGTAAGACAAATTTTTACTCTTTGATCAACCAATAAGTGAACGTGAAGTGAAATATAATAACAAACATATATAGTGAATTCAATACATTAAAATATACATAGTTAATAATAATATTTTATTCAAAATAAAAAGTTCAGGTTTTACTAAAAAAAACTTTTATTTAAATATAACATCAAAACCCTCAAATTTTATAAAAATGTCAATAACTTTTTTTCTAACAATTTTTTCTTGACCAAATTTTGACCAAGCATGTATAAGACTAATCTTAACATGTTTGTCAAATTTCATTAAAATTCGTTTAATAGTTCAGATTTTACAGACTTTTTTCCGCTCTCCCATACAAACATCAAAACACTCAAATTTAAGAAAAAAAGTCAATAACTTTTTTACTAATGATTTTTTCTTAGCCAAATTTTGACAAAATGTGTATAAGACTAATTTAAAAATGTGAATCAAATTTGATCTTAATCCGTTAAACAGTTCAGATGTTACAGATTATTTTTCCGCTCTCCCATACAAACATCAAATCCCTCAAATTTTAGAAAAATGTCAATAACTTTGTTTGTAATTATTTTTTTTCAACCAAATTTTGACCAAATATGTATAAGACTAATATAAACATGTTTGCCAAATTTCATTGAAATCTGTTGAACCGTTCAGATAAAACAGACTTTTTTCCGCTCTCCCATACAAACCGAACCACTGTGCGCCGCGCCGTGCGGTCGTCGTCTTCATCTACGATGTGTGTATTGAAATTGTGATCATCCAAACAGAGTTACCTTTCCCAATTGTAAGCAAATTCAATAGCTTTTTCTTTATTTTAAGCTTTTGAGAACAGATTTATGAAGTTGAGTATTGGAATGGTGAATAGTTATTTTGAGTGAGTTTGTTCTGACGATAGAGCTGAAATGTATTGGTGCTTCTTGAACGAATTCTGATTTTAAATCGAGAAGCGAAATTATCTTCTCAGAATAAGCGCCGGTTGACTGTTATTTTTGCCAATGGAATGGTTTTAGAAGAGTTTCGGATGCTTTCGGACGACCAATGGAAAACGCCATTAGAGTTTGCACTAAAAGAACAATATAGAAGCATCGAAACTAACTCAGAACTTTCTCGTAAGATGTTCGACCGTTGGCAGGGTGTAAATGAAAGCTTCGATGATTTTTACAATGCCATTTTGGTAATGAATGCTCGCCTGCGAAACCCAAAATCACGACGAGAACTCATTGATTTGATTAAACAAAACGTTAAGAGAAGAACTGGCGAACTTCTCATTACATTTAATAATTTAATCAATCTTTACTTCATGACATGAGCCTGCAAAAACACCTGAATTTAACAAAAAACATGACTTATCAGAAACACCTGATACGTCCCAAATTTTAAATTTTCCAAACACTGCTAAGACACTTGACGAAACTTCCCAAATAAAAATCCTGCAAAGATATTACTCCGGCAGGAACAAACCTCCTTTAGATTCAAGTAAGCCTGTATCACTTCACGATAGCTTACTAAATTATTATGAAGTTCGCAACAAAATATTTGTTCAGATACCACAACACATCCAAAAACTTAGAAATCGTTTTAAAGATAAGAAAACGATTCATCGTGAAATAATTTCAACAACGCTCTGCAACACATACGACCCAAGGCCCTTTTGGAAAGACAATGCTTGGCTTGTTAGACAGTGGTGCAAGCATCAGTTGTCTAGGATTCGGTTGCATGCAGTTGTTACAAGACTTAGGATTATCTTATACAAATTTCAATTCTAAGGTGCTTACAGCTAGTGGTCAGCCACAACAAATCGTTGGTGAAATATCTGCCAAGTTGAAATACAAAAATATGACCAAAGAAATTAAATTATATTCAGTTCCATCTCTGGAACAATCGTTATACCTCGGTGTAAACTTTTGGAAACTTTTCCCGATAGCACCGCAAATCATCTCCGAAATTTGTCCAGTTTCTCATAGAAAATATGACTCAAACGCTCATGAATTTACAGCTGAGCAAGATTTTGAAATTGAAAAGGTAATACGATTATTTCCATCCTATGCCAAAGAAGGGCTTGGGCGGACAGCTTTAGAGGAGCACACCATTAACACTGGCGATACTGAGCCCATAAAATAGCGAAGTTATCCAGTGTCACTAGCTATTCAAAAGATAATGTATGAAGAGTTAGACAGAATGCTAGCTATGGATGTCATTTAGGAAAGTGAAAGTTCCTGGAGTTCTCCCGTAGTTCTGGTGCGCAAGCCAGGAAAAAATCCCTTATGCTTGGACTCTAGGAAACTAAATAAAGTCACCAAGAACGATGCATATCCATTCCCTCATATAGAGAATCTATTGAGTCGCCAAACAGAAACGCACTTTATTAGCAGTGTCGATCTTAAAGACGCGTTCTGGCAGATCCCGCTAGCAGAATCGGCAAGGGAAAAGCCAGCATTTAGCGTTCCCGGTAGACCATTGTATCATTTTAAAGTCTAAGAGAACTGTTCGGCAATACGAGAAAGCCAACTGGGACGGTCTCAATGTTTTCTTCAGGAACTTTAACTGGTCACTATGCTTTCTCGATAGTGACGTAGATTCCAGCGCAGATATGGTTACAAACTTAATTCTTTGTGGAAGGAGAAATTTTATTACGAATAGGGTAAAATCTATCAAACCCAAAGAAAACTCATGGTTTGATTCGAGCTGTAAAGAGGTTATTAGGGTCAGAAAAGTAAGCTTCCGTTGTTATAAAGCCAACCCTACTGAGGAAAACCGGAAAAAGTTTCAACAAGCTAGAAAGACCTGTAACGTTCACATTCGACGAACCAAATTTTTACATGATCAAAAATTAAGGCAAAAAATACTACAATGTCCCAAAGGTAGTACAAATTTTTGGTCATTTGTAAAAACCGTACGAAATACCACCTCGTCGTCAATGCCAACGCTCGACTTCAACGATACTCCTTTTGTTAGCTCATTCGATAAAGCCAATTTGCTTGCAGCACAGTTTGCTGTTAATTCGACGCTGCCAGAAGAAGATATGACTCCACCTGTACTTGAGAGCGTAAACGATTTTATAGGACAAATCTTCCTTCGCACTCGTGCAGTTGCTAGAGTTCTGAAAGATCTCGACATTCACAAATCCGCTGGCCCGGATAGTATCCCTCCCATTGTTCTGAAGAGGTGTTCTTCAACGCTGGCAAAACCACTGCGTAAGCTTTTCCATCTATCCTTCTCTACTGGTCTCTTTCCATGTGGATGGAAAACAGCATTTGTCCAGCCTGTCCCTAAAAAAGGCGTGTCTTCTTCCCCCTCTAACTTACGTCCCTTCTTTCCAAGGTCATGGAAACGCTGATAAATTATCTCAAAATCATATATATTGAAGAACGAAAGCTTCTTAATGACCGGAAGTATTGTTTTCGTAGCAATAGGTCCACTGGTGATCTGATGGTATATCTCACCGAACAGTGGAACAAATCTTTACATCGTTTTGGCGAAAGTAAGATTATTGCACTTGATATTTCAAAAGCATTTGATAGAGTTTGGCATCAAGCTCTCTTATCGAAAATGCGTGCATTTAGTATCGATGACTCTCTTCTTCGTTGGATAAGAAAGTAACTTTCGGACCTATCAATACAAGTTTTATTGGTAGGTTTCAAGTCTGATATCTACAAAATAAATGCTGGTGTGCCCCAGGGCTCCGTTTTGGTCTCCGACCCTCTTCCTAATATTCATAAATGATCTGCTATCTGAAACTTCTGATCCATAAAACTGTTTTGATGAAGACAGTACTCTCAGCTTTTCATATTCGTTTCTAGATTCACATCCATGTTCTTCAAATGTGGAACTTCAACGGCAGCGTATGATAAGCTCATTAAATTCTGATCTCGACAGCATTGTCCAATGGGGAATCAAAAACCGTGTAGAATTTAATGCTTCTAAAACTCAATGCTGTCTCCTGTCGTTAAAGCGGAACCCACCCCCAATGCTGCTATATATGAGTGGCACTTGCATAGAGGAAACTAAACAGCTTTCAGTGCTCGGTATGTGTGTCACAGACCACCTCTTGTGGAACGATAATTGTCTAGGTTTTCTCCGTCGTTGCAAGAAATTTTTCTCCCCCTCTGATCTGGCTGTGATCTACAAAGCCTTTATTCGTCCAAAACTTGAGAACAACTCTCATATTTGGGCAGGTGCCCCAAAAACCCACTTGAGCCTATTGGATAGAATACAAAAGAGAGCTCTAAAAATGATAGGTAAAAGAACTATAACAGAAACATTCACATCTCTTGAGCAGCGTCGCAATGTTTCGTGTCTATCACTATTTTACCGCAATTTCTATAATCAGTGTTCTAGTGAAATAGCCAGTTGCATTCCTCCCCTCAGACAATTCAACCGTAATATTCGCGCTTCTAGGAATGCTCACCAGTTTACCAGTTTACCCTTGAGCCCAACTTCGGACGTACTCTTAAGTACAGAGATTCTTTCCTTAGTCGCACTACACGAATGTGGAATGGTCTACCCAGCCCTGTTTTCCCCGGCCCTTGTGATCGTCAGACATTTAAAACCAATGTGCATCGGTATCTCCTTTTCAATCCCCTCCAGTCTACCTAATCGCTCGTGCTGCGTTTATCATTTAAGGGTAGTCCCCCTTAGTGCGCGCTAAATATATATAAAAAAAAAGTCATGCCGTTCGGACTCTGCAATGCAGCCCAACGTTTATGTAGACTGATGGAAAAAGTCGTACCTAATGAATTGAAACAAAACCTTTTTGTCAGGAACATTTGAGGAACATACACAGATACTCTGCACTTTAGCTTCTCTTTTGCGCAAAGCAGGCTTGACAATAAACCTCGAAAAGTCAAGATTTTGTTTTAAAGAATTGAAATATTTAGGTTACATTGTTGGAGGAGGTTGCGTTAAGACAGATCCGGACAAAGTTGCTGCCATACAAGACTTTCCGACACCAAAAACTCCTCGACAAGTTTTTATCCAGGGTTTAGCCGGTTGGTACAGGCGTTTTGTGCCAAACTATTCCTCTCTAGCTACCCCGATTACAAATACTTTAAGGAAGAGCAAGACTTTCGTCTTTACTCCGGAAGCTCTGCAAGCTTTCGAACAGCTGAAGTTGGCTCTTACAACTGCTCCGGTTTTAATTAATCCGAATTTCGAAAAACCTTTTATAATCCTATGCGATGCTTCTTCAACAGGAGTAGGATGCGTTCTTATGGCCGATTTCATAAAGCCCTTTTAACTGTTTAACAGGCTTTTAAATCTTTAAATGACGTTTGTGCCACACAAAATACGTCATTTAAAAATTTAAAAGCCTGTTAAATATTTGTGAAACCGAACATTAGTCAGCTTAATGAAGAAGGTAGGGAAAACCAATCTACTATTATTCATATAAATTGAACGAAGCACAACGTAACTACAGTGTTACAGAGCTAGAATGCCTACCGGCAGTGTTAGGTGTAGAAAAGTTCCATCCTTACGTTGAAGGTCATGAGTTTACCATGGTGACCGATCATTCGCGTCTTAAGTGGCTCATGAGCCAAAAAGACCTGAATGGGAGATTAGCACGGTGGAGTGTAAGACTACAAAAGTATTCTTTTGTTATAGAACACCATTTTAAGACCTCCAGTGGGACAATCATTTGTCGTTGAAAGGCCATTTCAACATATTTTTGTTGATTTAATAGATCCATATCCGAGATCCAAAAAGGGAAATTCGTATATTATCGTTTGTCTTGACCAATTAACTAAATTTATTCTTGCAAAAGCAATAAGAAGAGCGATAGCGAAAGCTGCAATTCAATTCTTAGAAGAAAACGTGTTTTCACTTTTTGGATTACCAGAATCTCTTCTCTCAGATAATGGGGAACAATTTATAGGAAAAGAGTTTTCAAAATGTCTTGTTTCTTATGGAACAAAACATATGAGGAAAGCTTCGTTTGCACCACAAGCTAACGCAAGTGAACGTACGAATCGCTCAATCTTGGCAGCAATAAGGTCATACATTGGATTAGATCAATCGAATTGGGATAGACATTTAGTATCTATCCTTAATGCGCTAAGATCAAGCGTACACTCAGCCATACAAATGTCACCACACGAAGCACTTTTTGGGCAATGTAAGTTAGAACATGGTTCAGACTATAAGCTTCTCAAAAATCTCAATGGATTAAATAACTCGGATTTTAAAATTTTACCGAAAGCCTGTAAGATGAACATTGTTCATAATCGCGTCAAAGAATCTCTGGCTCAAGCACATAAAACTTATAAAAAGACATATAATACTCGCAGCAAAACCTGCAAGTTCAAAGTAGGGCAAGTTATCTTAAAACGCAACTTCATATTAAGTGACAAGTCCAAAAAACGGAATGCTAAATTATGTCCAAAGTTCATCTAAACGAAAATAAAGAAAGTTGTTAGCAACAATCTTTACGAGTTGGAAGACCTTAATGGAAAGCCTTTAGGCATTATTCACGCCAAAGACTTGCTAACATGATTTATATCTCATTAAAAAAAAATGAATTTTAGATCAGGTGTATCCTTTTCCATTTCTATTTTATGTCCTCGCCGGCAAGAAATTAAAATGTTGTGTATAGACCACCTCAGAACAAGAAAACAAATACTTACTCCAAAAAAAACATAGAATGAAAATGGTTACACACCCTTACCATAATTTTTCCTATTTGCGATGTGCGAAAGTTCGAACATCAAAACACCCACTGAACTTGCCTTCTTTCGACCGATCGCAATCCCAAATTTCCTTTTTCCAGGTAAGCTTTCTTTTCTATCCAACCTTTGTTAAGATCAGTACCCACTCAGGACTGAAATTAAATAGTAAAAAGACAATTTCCTAAGATTTAACTTTTTAAAAACAAAAAGAAAACTATAATAAAAGCCAAACTTTTATTCAATTATTCAATCTACAAGCGTATTTAAAAGGTAAAAACAAGAAAGTTATAAAAACAAAGTTATATTTTATAAATAAATATAAGTTTAATTTCTAAAATAAAGTTTTTTTTATTTTAATAGGCTTTGTAGTGTGTAATACACATTTACAATATATATTTCATTTATATAATAATATATAAAAAGTGCTTCTTGGCGAAGGCAGTCGCAAAGCTGGGTCAATCAGAACCACCAACAGTGATTTGCGATCTCTGCGTGACTGTTCTATCAAGCTTTTGATACCGTCGAGCTTGAACCAGGGTGTGCAGAGGCCGTGGCAACTCCATCGTCGCACGTGCTCAGGCGATGCCTTCTACGAGCCTCGCCAACATCACTTTTCTCTACATACTATTTGTTAACCCGATTAAGCCAAAAGCAAACCAAAAAGAAACAAAAACGGAAAAAAAAGAAAAAAAAATATTAACCAAAAAAAAGAAATTTATATTTATGTATGTATATATTTTTATGTACTTACATACATATGTACGTATATTATATTCATCATCTTTGTTCAAACACCATCTATACAATCATCATCATCATTTTAATAAAATATTCATCATAACCATATCATCATATCTAAATATCACTTTACAAAATAAAAATCATAAATGTCAATCGTTCAACCTGCCAAATTTCTATACACAACTCATTTTACTTTTATTTTTTTATTTTAGTATGTTTTTATTTTAGTATGTTATGGCCTGATACCTTTGTAAAAGTATAGTAATGAAAAATAAATAATTCCTCAATCTATTTTTAATTTATTCATAATAGAATAAAATATGTAATGAAAAATAAATAATTCCTCAATCTATTTTTAATTTATTCATAATAGAATAAAATATGTAAGGACATAACACTTTTGTGCTTGATACCAGTTATTCAAACAGGACATAGAACACAATTTGGTTCCTAAGCCGTTAACTTAGTACTTACTTCACTATGCTGAGGATATTTTTTTGTTGTATCATATTAACAAACAAACAAGAACTATTGTAATTTATTAATAAACTATCATTTTTATTAAACAAAAGTAAAACTGATATAATTATTTAATAATCATTTTCATTTGCGCAGGTTTCCTTTTCATCTTCGTTGCACCTCCAACACCGCTGCATGATGGGAGATCATAATAGAATTGCGCGTATTCTTGAGGTATAATCCTTTGCTTGAGTAAGCTAAGTAAATCTCTCTTTTTAGCTATGGAAATATTGTTTTGGTTCTTATATTTATTTTTAAGAACTATTTTTCCCAATTTATGTCGGAAGGGTTGACTTCAAAAAATTTAAATTCTTTGTATCCAACAACTTCGAAATTTTTTTGGAATCGAAACCATTTAACTTTTAGCCAATTAAGTTTATCCCCAATCGTGAATTTATTCTTATTCTTCACAAGAATTTTATTTAAAGATTCAGCATCCACAAATTCATTAAACGTGAGGTGATGAACAATGTAGGGAAATGGTCTTTTCCTCAATATATTTCGACAAACAGGTTGAAAATTTTGTCACTACCCTTCTTGCCGTTGGGCTCATCCCATAGAGGAATCATCCCAGGAGGAATGAAATTCCACTTTGTTCCTTGTGACGATAAAATTTCAGCAACATCTTTCCAGTCATGGGTGGCATCTTTCAAAAGACGATATAATTCTGTCTCAGCTCCTCTAAAGTTCGTGCCACAATCGCTGTAAATCTGACCACAGACTCCTCTTCGTGATGTGAAACGCCGAAATGCTGCGAGAAAAGCTTGAGTGGTGAGATCGCTGACCGCTTCTAGATGAATGGCCTTCGTTGCTAGGCAAACAAAGATGGCCAAATAATTTTTATAAGTTCTTGCTCCGCGGCCTTTCCAAGCCCGGATACTGATCGGCCCGGCATAATCAACCCCGGTATGGGAAAATGGTCTGGAAGCAGTCACTCTTGGCGATGGTAACTCTCCCATTAGCTGATAACCTGGCTTAGTCCTATACCGATAACAGATAGTGCATTTATGGAGATAGTGTTTTACTGCTCGTTTGGTTTGAAAAATCCAATTTTTTTGCCGCAGATAACTCATCATCAATTGAATGCCTCCATTAAGAGTTTTTTCATGTGCCTCCTGAAGAATCAGTTTAGTAAAATGATGAATTGAAACCAAGATGATTGGATGCTGTTGATCATACAGCAAATTAGCATTCTTCAATCTTCCACCAACACGAATAACTCCATCAGGATCAACGAAAGGGTTTAGAGATACCATGCCTCTGGACTTCAAAATACCGTCAGGAAACATTTCAAGCTGAGCTAATTTTACTAATGCTTTGGCTGAATCATGAAGTTCCTTTGGAGAAATCGGTCAAATTTTCCAATTGGGTATGTATTTTTTAGAATTGTTTGTGAAACGTAAGATCATAGCACAAATACGTATTAATTTGTTCATTTCAGAAGATCTATGAATTAGTTCATTAATTGGAGGAACAACCTGTTTGTGAAACGTAAAATCATAGCACAAATACGTATTAATTTGTTCATTTCAGAACATCTATGAATTAGTTCATTAATTGGAGGAACAACCTGTCCGATGTGATGCACATGAATTTGTGGCTGTGTGGGGTGCTGAAAATCCCAAACATCTCGTAAAAATTCAGGTCCGTTCCACCATAACTCGTTATCCAGCAAAGCCGATGGTAGAACACCTCTGGAAACCAGATCTGCAGGATTTTGTTGAGTTGGAATGTGTTTCCATATTTTGACTGGAGTCAATTGTTGTATCTCTCCGCCTCTATTCCGAACATATGTCTCCCATTTAGTTGGTGATGCTTGAATCCACGAAAGTGTGATAGATGAATCCGTCCATGCAAATTACTTAATGGTTTTGTTACTGAAAACTTGAGTGACATGATTCAGAAGCGCAACTTTAGACTTGGCGATAAGGAGATGCATTTTTGCCATTCCTTTATCATCTTCGACTCGTAAATACACTGCTGCTCCGTATGCTTTCTCCGAAGCGTCACTGAAACCATGCAGTTCCATACGAGCCAATCACCAATGGTTTGAACCCACCCTGGAAATTGAATCTTGTTGATAGATTGCAAGTCTTCGTAGAAAGCATTCCACTGTTCCAGAAGTGACGATTCAATTGGTTCATCCCATGATATTTTCTTCACCCACAGTTGTTGCATGAATTCCTTCACAATACATGGAGCAATCCAACCCATCGGATCAAAGAGTCGAGCTATCGTGGATAGAATGAATCGTTTCGTCGGCTGCGGATTGGAAAGCGAATTATAGCAGAAAGAGAATTTGTCAACAGAAGGAAGCCAATGGACACCGTGTGTCTTAACTCGTTCCGAATCTTCTGACGGCATTGAGAATGTTGATTCCCGTTCTCCTGTTGAGATGCTTGAAAGTAATTCGTCAGAGTTGGAAGCCCATTTCCGTAAGTAGAATCCAGCTGTCTCTAATGTTGATCTAATTTGTTGAATTTTCTCCTTAGCCTCTTTAATAGTGTTTCCTCCAGATATCAAATCGTCGACATACATCTCTTCACGGATCATGGTGGCTGCTAGTTGATTTTTGGAATTGTCCTCTGCTTACTTCTGCAACGTTTGGATAGCGAGATATGGAGCAGCTGCTGTTCCAAAGGTAACCGTATTAAGTCTGCAAACTTTGATAGGGTCTTCAGAATTCTTTCTCCATAGAATCAGCTGATAATTTTTGTCCTGTTCAGCTATCAAGATCTGGCGATACATCTTTTCGATATCAGCGGTGAAAGTGTATCTATACAACCTCCACTGAAGAATGATGTCGCAGATATTCTGTTGAAGTGCAGGACCTACCAACATAGCATCGTTTAAAGAGTCTCCACTAGATGTCTTGAAGGATGCGTCAAACACCACCCTCAGTTTCGTGGTTGAACTGCTCTTTTTAAAGACAGCATGATGTGGCAGGAAGTAATGCTGATTTTATGGCAAACTGTTCTGGTTGACTTCGCTCATATGACCCAGGTGGATGTATTCTTCGATGCATGCTGAGTATTGCTCTCGGAGTTGTCGATTTACATCAAGACGTCGCTCTAGACCTTGGAATAGCCGTAAAGCACCTTGGTAAGAATCACCAAAAACCGGACGAACATTTCCTTTGAACGGCAATGCTACTTGATAGCGTCCATCAATCGTGCGTTCAGTGTTGGCGATTAAGTGGATTTCACATTCTATATCTTCCGCTTTTTGGAATAGCTTAAAAGGCTTCTCTTCTAATTCCCAAAATTTGCGTAGTTGGGTTTCGACATCTGGAGTTTGGATGAAACTTTTGACCTGATGACTTGACTCGCATACAATTGGGGCCTTTCCGAATAAGATCCATCCTGATTTTGTCTTCTGCATGACTGGCATTGGGCGGTCAGCCATCAGCGAAATAGGGGGAATAACATGTAGCATACGAAAACATGCACGTGCCGTAACTATTCGGGACTGGTGGAAGTGTGATCATAGCCTCTTCACGGCGGCCGCTAGAAACAAGCCTTTAAAAAGGTTTGGCTAATATGATCGGGCTGGTTCCACAGGTTGGCAACAGGTTAATTCCCTGTTCCGTAAAACTAAAAGAATTTCGAGACCAACAACAAGCCTCGGAAACGGACTGATCTCACGACGACAACCCACGCAAAGAAAACGAAAAAACGATTTACGAATTTTCTTATGGAACGTACGATCGCTCTATAGAGCTCGAGCTGCTCAGCAGCCAGCCGATGCCCTGTCAAAATATAAAGCTGACATAACAGCACTTCAAGAAATAAGATGGACAGGGAATGGTGTTCTACAGAAGAAAGATTATTACTTATACTACAGCTGTCATACAAAACACCATGTGCTCGGGGTAGGCTTCCTAGTCGGCGAAAAAATGAAGTCTGCAATCATCGGCTTTAACGCTATATGCGAAAGGCTATGCACCCTTCGCGTGCGAGGCAAATTTAAGAACATCAGCCTCATTAACGTTCACGGACCTACGGAGGAGTCCTCAGACGAAGAAAAAGAGACTTACTACGAACAAGTCGAGAGGGCCCTCAATGCCTGTCCAAGGTATGACGTAAAAATCATCCTTGGGGATTTGAATGCAAAAATAGGTTTGGAGCCGGTATTCAGGCACTACGCAGGCACCCATAGTTTGCATGAGAACACTAATGACAATGGAGTTCGAGTCTTAGAATTGGCAGCATCGAAAAACATGGTCGTTGCGAGTACCAGGTTCCCGCGTAAAGATATCTACAAAGCCACCTTGGTATCACCTGATGGAGTCACTCGTAACCAAATTGACCACGTGTTGATAGACCGTCGCCACTACTCGAACTTGATGACGGTACGAACGTACCGAGGTGCCAATATCGACTCGGATCACTATCTTGTTGGTATGGTTTTCCGAGGCCGGATTGCCTTGCGAAGACGTATTGCATCCGCCGATCAGGTTCGAATCAACACGGCTGCTCTGCGCAATGAAAACACCAGTAACACCTTTGGTAATGCGTTAGGACTCGCCCTAGAACTGGGTATAGTAAGTCCTGGAGCCAGTATGCTGGGCGTAGATGAGAAGTGGACACGCCTTAAGAATACTGTCATTAGTACTGCCAACTCCATCTTAGGCAGCAGTCGTAGAAATCGGAACGACTGGTTTGATGATGAATGCAAGCTAGTGACTGAACGTAAGAATGTTGCGTCCCGGCAATGCAACAATCTCATAGAACGCGGGCACGCGAAGACGAATATAAAGACCTCAGAAGAATTGAAAAACGGCTTCACAGACAGAAAAAATCAGGCTGGGAGAAGAACATAATCTGTGAAATAGAGAAAAGCCGAGAGTGAGGTCCGCACCAGGCGCGGAAGTTCTACCAATCCGTCCAAAACATGACGCAGTACACACCACGCTGCACATACTGCAAGGACGGAGAGGGAAATCTGATCACCAATCCTCAAAGCTTCCTGGAGCGACGGGAAGTGTACTTCAATGAATTGCTAAATGGTCAGCTCAACTGCAGCTCCACTAATTCAAGAAGAGTACCCTATGTTGCCGCCACCAAGCATAGAAGAGGTTGAGAAGGCTATAGGCCGGCTAAAGAAAAACAAAGCCCCGGGAGCCGATGGTATACCAGCCGAACTATTTCAACACGGTGGGCCAGCTTTACGTCAAGCAATTCATGAGATTATAGTGCACGTGTGGGAGCATGAAGAAATTCCAGAAGACTGGCGAAAAGGTATAATTTGCCCCATACATAAGAAGGGAGATGTCACAACGTGCAGCAATTATAGAGGTATCACGTTGCTGAGTACCGCCTATAAGATACTGTCCTCTATCCTACAAGACCGGATAACCCCATACGCTAAAACCATCATCGGACAATATCAGTGTGGTTTCATTCCAGACAAATCAACAACTGATCAGATCTTTACCCTTAGGCAGGCGATGGAAAAATGTCTAGAATTTAACATCCCAACATACCACCTGTTTATAGACTTTAAGGCCGCCTACGATAGCATAGCCAGGGTAGAACTTTACAAAGCCATGAGAGAATTCGGCATCCCAAATAAATTGACACGACTATGTAGGTTGACCATGACCAACGTAACAAGCCAAGTAAAAATAGCCGGATTGCTATCCAAACCAATCAACATCTTTAATGGACTCCGACAAGGGGATGGTTTGGCCTGCCTCCTCTTCAACCTGGCGTTGGAGAAAGCAATCCGTGACTCTGGCACGGCAGCAAGAGGGACCATCGTCAACAGGTCCAGCCAGATACTGGCTTACGCAGACGACATCGACATCATCGGAAGAACCGAGCAAGCTGTACATGATTCCTTCATCCAGATCAAGCAGGCGGCACAAAATCTGGGGCTGCACATAAGTGAAGGTAAAACAAAGTACATGGCGGCGTCGAATGCGAGAGGAACAGTTGGTCAAACAATCAAGGTAGCGGAGCACGAATTTGAAGTGGTGAAATCCTTTAAATACCTTGGGTCAATAGTAGCAGCCGATAACAATATAGAAGAAGAAATACGCGGGCGGCTTCTCAAATCCAACAGAGCCTATTATAGTCTGTCAAAGCTCTTCAAATCCAGAAATCTCACCATAACTTCAAAACTGCTGCTGTACAGGACCATGGTCCTGCCAGTACTCACATATGGATCCGAGCCTAGGGTGCTTAGCAAAAGGCACTCCGACCTCTAAGCCGCGTTCGAGAGAAAAGTCTTAAGGATAATTGTTGGCCCCATTTGTGAGGAAGGACGATTCCGGAGACGGTACAATCATGAATTGTACGCAATCTACCTTGAAGCAGAAATCGTGACAAAAATTAAGCTCGGTAGACTTCGGTGGGCAGGGCACCTAGCTCGAATGAGCGAAGAGGGACCTGCTCGGAAAGTTCTTTGTGGTACATTCTATGGTAGACGACAGCGTGGTAGACCATGCTTGCGCTGGAGAGATGGCGTAGACCAGGACGCCCGGAGCCTTGGGGTGCGCAACTGGATGGTGGCAGCTCGAGACCGGGATGGGTGGAGAGACTTGTTGAAGGAGGCCAGGACCGGACCCCGGTTGTCGAGCCAACGATGATGATGATGATGACTGGCATTGACTTGTCTGTTGGCGAAATCAGCTCCGGGAACAAAGGTTCTGTTAAGACATCACTGCCAAGCAAAATATCAATTTTGGACGATCTGTAGAATTCAGGATCGGCTAGAACATAGTCGTTGAGATGAGTCCAATTCTCAACGTGAAGGGTCCAGGCCGGCAAATGCCCAGACAGTGACTTTAAGATGTAGGCTTGCGCTGTTGTTGCATAATTGGAATGCTGCGAAACAAAAGTGATAGGTTAGGTTAGGTTAGGTAAGGAGGGGCGTGCACAACCCGAAGGCTGTAGCGTACACGGGGGCCTATTGGTCCATTGTGATCCCCTTAATATATAAAGCAGAGATGCTTCCAACTAACGACTTGCATAGACCGGTTCATTTACGAACCAACCTGTGCTGTCTATATATTTCCTCATGTTTGCAATTGAGACCTGCGCTAGATCGTCCAGTTCTCCAACAAATCTGTTTCCAAAGTATCGGAGGCCGCTTGTTTGAAGGTTTGGACAATCGCAGAGCAGGTGTTTAATGGTTTCAATTTCTTCGACATCCTGACAGCTCCTACAGAAATCGGGTGCTAATACACCCAATCTAGTGGCCATTGTGCCAATGGCACAGTGTCCTGTTAGTACACCTATCAAGATTCTAATATTCTTTTTACTCAGCGATAGAACATACTGAGTTTTCTTTTCATTAATTCTAGGCCATAAGCTTCTAGAGATAACACAATCGTTCCTGGACATCCAGGAATTATTGATTTGCTCTTTCATAATTATGTCTATCTTCTTTTTAATCACTCCCATTGGAACGTCTGGTCCCATATCTATTTGGCTACTGTTATTCCTATTTGATACTGACCCCTTCCTTGCCAGTTCATCTGCTCATTCATTCCCTTCTATATTGCTATGCCCAGGAACCCAGCAGAGTTTGACTTGGTTGGTGTAGCTAATATTGTTCAGTATGCTTCGGCATTTTGCTACTGCCTTGGATCTAATAGTCTCACTGGAAAGTGCTTTGATGGCAGCTTGGCTGTCCACGAAAAAAGTGATCTCCGACGAGTTCAGTTTTTTCTTGTGAATTATTTCAGCCGCCTTTCCAATAGCGTAAATCTCAGCTTGAAAGACACTACACTCATCTGGGAGTTTGTATGATTCTCTAATATTAAGAGTTTCACAAAACACCCCAGCTCCTGTTCCTTCAGCCATTTTTGACCCATCAGTGTAGAAGGGGATACCCTATTCACTGATTAGTAAGTTGGGTTCCCATCCATGCCTTTCGGGTATTGAAATAGAGAATTTTTTGTTAAAATCAATTAGGGGTGGAACGTAGTCTGTCGTCACATCAAGTCCGGCCACTGTGTCATACCTTTGCAAGATAGACCCATGACCATAGCTGCTGTGCTTCCAAGAGCCCATTTCTTTAAGTCGAAGTGCACTCTTGGCTGCAGTGCATCTTATGTACTCGTCCAGGACTGGAAGATTGAGAATAGTTTCCAGTCCTGCTTGTGGCGTAGATCTTTGTGCCCCCGTTGTTCCTATACAGGCTAGTCTCTGTACCTTGTTCAGGTTTTTGAGATAGCTAACTTTTTCTACAGCTTTCCACCACACGATCGAACCGTAGGTAAGTATGGGTCGAACAATCGGCTTGTACATCCACTGGATGACTTGCGGTCTCATACCCCATCGTGTACCGAAGGTTTTATTGCATGTGTAGAAGGCACAAAGTGCTCTTTTCATTCTTTCCTCTGTGTTCCGTTTCCAAGTTAGCTTGGAATCAAGGATTACTCCTAGATATTTAGCTTCGTTGGATAGTTTCAGAGGAATTTCATTTAGCTTGGGAGGAGTAAAGTCCTCTTATTTCCTTTTCTTCGTAAACAGAACTAGTTCAGTTTTTAAAGGGTTGACCCCGAGACCGTTTTGTGCTGCCCAAGAAGATAGTTCCTTAAGTGCAGACTCCATAATATCTTTGATGGTGGTAAGATACTTACCCGATATCAAAATTACTATGTCATCTGCAAAGGCCACAATTTTAATGCCCTGATTTTTAAATTTTGTAAGAATTTTGTTAACAACGAGGACCCAAAAGAGAGGTGAGATTACCCCTAACTGTGGTGTACCTCTTGTAACTGTTTTCTTGACAATAGTATCTCCAAGTTGGGAATTTATGATTCTACCATTGAGCATGGTATAAATCCAGTCCACGATGGCAGATTCAACTCCAACTTCTTCCAGAGCTGACTTAATGGACTCCGTTTTTACATGATATCTACCACTCTTAAACATGTGCCACTGCTGACTTAACCCAACCCGGACACCCCCGTATGAGTTGTTCGAGATTTGAGTTGTAGCGATTGGGCAGCACACTCCGTAATAAACGAAGCTTCAGATCTAGTATCTAGCAATGCACGCAGCGTCAACCACTCTCCCAATGAAGACTTTACTTTCACAAGGGCAGTTGCTAGTAAAACTTGTGAATTTTTTGTCGTACTGAGAGTGGTGAGAGGTAGATGTAGATGGTTGTCTATTGGCAGCCTGGTATGAAGGAGCTTGTGCATTTAAAGTGGTGTCTTGCAAATTTTGGCTGGTACCCTGTTGCTGCAATTGGTTGTTCGGCTGACTGCTATTTGAAGATTGTTGTTGAACTGGCTGAAAAGAGTTATTATGATTTTGCAGGTTGTTGGTTTGGCTGAAAAGGAATATTATTTGCATGTAATGAAGTGTGATGTGGTTGTTGGCAATGATAACACCTACGACCACTGTTGGTCGACTGCTTCTAAAGTCCGGAACCGTGTCTCTAAGAAGGACGTGAACTCCTTAAAAGTCGGCAACTTCTTCGGGTCTTCTCTATAGTTCAGCTTCTCCTCCCACATGTTCTGTGTCTTGCCAGGTAACTTTCGCACAAGAAGAAAGATTAGCACTTGATCTAAATGTTCTACCTCTTATTTCAGATTTGCCAGACTGTGAATCACTTGAGTTGAAGTGTACAACAAATCTTTAATCGACTCAACGCGCTCTTGTGACTGTGATGGCAAATTGAAAAGTGCACTCAACTGGATGTTGACAAGAACGCGAGGGTGATCATAAAGATCCTTCAAAATCGTCCATCCTTTCGCATGATTATGGCCGTGAATCTTCAAGGATGAAAGCAACTTCTCAGCATCGCCTGTTAAACTTGTCTTAAGGTAGTGCATCTTTTGAATCTCCGAAAGAGATTCCTTACTTCCGACAATTGTCACAAAAAGGTCATGAAAATTTGGCTAAGACTCATAACATCCGTCAAAAGAAGGTATTTTAATAGCTGGCAGGTGAAGTTCGTTGCTTTTAAACATCTTTTCTTTTTCAGGGACTTTTTTGAACTGCTGACTGCTACTGCCACCAAGACTCGCTAGCGAATCCAGAAGCCTTTTTGAAAAAAATCATAGTATTCTTCCTCTTCATCTTCATCTTAAGCACCTATAAACTCTTCATATATTGTAGAGACAGATTCCCATAACTCATCCAATAACTTGATTCGGGTTTGAACGTAATTCACACTGATAGCTTTTCCTTTTTTGCCAAAATTATCTAAATCCTTTTTAAGTTGCTTGTATTTTGCGCTAAATTTATTGCTCGCCATAATAATTTAATATAAAAATGAAGTAAAGAGTAAGGAAATCACTTACTCGTTTTTGTAAAATGGCGTCAAATCCTGATGAAGTTTTGTAGGTTATCCCACGTTGACACACTACAATAATTTAATCCGTACACACTTAAATGACCTTTGAACAAAAATTTCGATATTATTTTTTAGCTCGAAGGACCAATGCTTTGGCTGTAAAGCCCTTTTATTATTTTTAATTAAATTTAACATTAAGCACACTTTATTTTCGATGATGGAGGATAGATGAAGTAAGAATGACAATTGACAGACAAGTGGTTGGTTTGGTTGACGTTTAGAAATTTACGCAGTTTTGCATGGACCGTTTTCTTAGCTGTTCGTCTGATGACGTCAGTTGCGTTCTGACGATGCAACAGACGTTTTTTCTTTGATCATCGATATCTTAGAATCGAATGATCAAAATATAAAAAGGAGAACAGATTTGAAACGTTGAGTTAATTCTTAACAAACAAAATATTAGTTTGAAAACAGCATTAACAAATTGTCTTCTTCTGCTCTTTTTGGAAAATCTATCACTTCTCAGATATTCTGCGAAGAGAACCAGTTTTTAGTCTAAGACATGCCAAAAATAGCTGTACATTTTTAAGTCAATCGGTTGAACCATATTCTTTTCCCGAAATTTTAAAGTTTAATGAACATTTAAGTATCATGTTCGTTGCATATTAAATATCAATTAATGATTTTTGAAATTTCTAACTTTATACAAATACTATTCTCTTGAAGAAAAAGTATTTCTTTGTTAAGCCATAAGTACTTTCTATCTTAATATCCTTAAGAGCATTATTATATTTTTTAATTTGAATCGTATAGGAATCTGAACAATTAATTTTAAAGTCGATCTTTTTGCACTGCACAATGGTAAAACAATGTCTTCTTACTTAAGACATTATCATATTTATCAAAAATGGAAATACTGACCTCAAAATCCTTTTCAAACTTGTCTAATGGTGTTGTTAAGATCAAGTTCTTATAGGAGGCTGTGACTGTTTTTTTTGTACAGTTATCAGTTTCTTTAAAATAGTTACTGCGAACAATACATTTGCATTGCAGCAATCTTGCAAATCAGTATTTTGCTCATATTTGCTTTCGTCAAGGATTTCGAAAACCTGTACTTACTTTTACTTTAGATGGCGCTTACAGTCAAGGATGGACTACGGCCTCAACCAACAAGCCCCTCCAGCCAGCTCGGTCCCTAGCTAGCTGCCTCCAGTTACGCACTCCATGTTGTCTGAGGTCGTTCTCCACTTGTGTGAGCCACCTAAGTTGGGGTTTTTCTCCGCTGCGCAGACCGTCAGGGGTAGATTCGTCGGGCTGGTGCGTTGGTGTCCATACGCTCCACGTGTCTTGACCATTTCAGCCGCTATATTTTTTTGGGCAGTTCGACGTCGCTGTAAAACCCGTAAAGCTCGTTGTTGAATCTTCTCCTCAATACTCCATCGATACAGACTGGACCGATAATCATCCGAAGCATCTTCCTTTCAAAGCACCCAAGCAGATTCTCATCCGTTTTTGACAGGGTCCATGCTTCTGCCCCATATAGCTGGACCGGGGTGGTTAAAGTCTTATGTAAGGTCTCCATCGTGACGTTTTGCCTGAGTCGACGATGTTGATATTACTTTCTCGATGATAGCTTATACTTCGTCTTGTCCTTATTAACAGCCAAACCCATTTTTGCCGGCTCCGATTCAATACTTGCAAACGCGCCGGTAACAGATCGCTTCGTTCTTCCAATGATGTATCATCTGCATAAGCAAGTAGATGAACAAACTTCTGAAAAATTGTACTTCTGTTATTGATTTGCGAGTTGCATACAAACAGGTTGCATGATAACGCGTGTCCTTACCTCAAATCTTTCTCGACTTCAAAGGGTTCGGTGGTGTTCTTACCGACTTTGACGGAGCAGCGAGATTTTTTCATCCTACACAAGCGGACGAGTTTGGCAGGGATGCCGAGATGCGACATGGCTCTATATAGTTCTTCTCCATCTAAGCTAACATATGTGACTTTGAAATCGATAAAGAGGTGGTGTGTATCGATTTGAAACTCCTGGGTTTTTCCAAAATCTGTCTGTGTGAACATTTGATCAACGGTTTATTTGCCGCGCCTAAAAATACAATGATCACATCGTTCACAAATGGTTTTAAGCGATCACATAATAGAGATGACAGGATTTTGTATGCGACTTTGAGGAGATCTATTCCTCTGTAGTTGGCACAGGTCAGAGCATCTCCTTTCTTGTAGATAGAGCACACTATACCGAGGTTCCATTCATCGGGAATACTTTCATCCGACCAAATTTTTAGAGATAGGTTGGTCACTGAGGGAAAAACCAACGTAATTTGGCTCCAACGCCGAAAATGTTTGAATCAAAGTTGTATGACTTCAGTTCAAAAACTAAAACGTTTTTCTCTTGATTTGAAGTATAATCACCGATAAATCAAATGCATGTATCTTTAAAACAATTTCTTTCAACTTTGATTCAACTATAAAAATCTTTAAAAACACTATTTTAGCTTCACTCAGATACTGATTCAAAATGGCTACAGCTTATTGTTTGTTTTAGTTTGTGTGAGACAAAAATTATGCACAATTATTAATATGTATAATAATGCTCGACGTATTTCATAATATGTGTGCTAGATATTATTCACTTGTAAAAACTTTTATTATTAGTGAATCGTTTTGTGGTAGATAATCATTTATGAAACAAATAATTAAATAGGCAGAATAGTAATTATTGTTTTTCGATAAAATGTAAGTGAATTTTGAGTGCGAGTTACAAAGGAACCCACACATCCCATGCCCAATACACAGTGGCGTACCTAGGATTTTGCTCTGGCGGGGGGCAAACAATTTTTTTTAGATGGAACAAAATATAAAACAAAAGTTATTACGAATCCCGACAAAAACTATAACAGAACCGAGGGAGTGGAAAATCTCATACAAATTACCATTACGAAAGGATTCGGTGATAGTTTTTATTCGGGAATCGGAATGATTTCGATTACGATGGAGTACGTGATAGGGCTCATTATACAGGTTCATTCGCATGAGTGTAACAAAAAGCTAGAGCGTGTACATTGGGTAGAGACCAGAAAAAAATCATAAAGGAGGGGGGTCTATTCCTCCATTCCAAAATGCGAATAAAAATTATTAAAAAACAACTTTTAAAAACAACGCTAATACATACAATGCCATGCTATACATTTTTTCTTGTATTTTCTTTTAAATAATGTTTATTTCGTAAACAGATTTTGGAAAAATAATGTTCAAACTAAAAATTTTTAAATTTTATTGAAAATTTTACGTTATTAACCCTCCAGTAGGCGTGTGGTCTACGATCGTAGACCACCATTCTTTAAAATGTCGCCATTCTCAAAAAACAATTTTTTTTGCACCATCGTTCACAAGAGCTGTAGATAATTGATTGTTCTGCCTAGTTAGTCTGCTTATTGTTCTCGGGGAGGACACACGTCAGGTATATATGTGTTGAAAGTTGGTTGGTCTACAATCGTAGACCACGCGCCCACTTGGGTAAAAAATTATTTTATTTGTTTTTGTAATTGTAAGTAAGAAATAACACACTTTTAGCGACTTTTATTTTAAAAGTGTTTATATAATACAGAATATGGCTTCAACTAGCGCAGCAAGCAATTTTTGGCTTGGCGACGTGTCAAGTGGTGAGGAAAGTTCCTTCGATGAAGAAGAACAAGAGAGAGAAAAAACACACAAAATGTGGGATAATACAAGAGGAAACGGAATTGAAGCTTGTTATCTCGCAATGAGCGAAAAGCGATTTCGGTTCCTTTTGCGGAGTTTACGATGACTATCTGAAAAGAGCTGAAAGAAGAGATATCGACAAATTAGCACCAATAACATAGAGTACCTATATTACATAGAGAACCGACCGGTACCCCTCTTGCCTTAAACACCCGCAAATTTTATTTGAGGTGAGTAAGTGAAAACTCTCTTAGTTTACTCTTTTTTCCTTATCCGTGAATCCGTGTGAATGGTGGATATAAAAACAAATTGGCGCATAAGTTCAAAAAGGTACGTGTCTACGGTTTAATTGTGAACAAAGTGGTGGCATTAGCTCAAAAAGGTGCGTGTCTACGATTTGCACACCTAAATCGTAGACACGTACCTTTTTGAGCTATGAAACTAGAGTGCGCTTCTAATTTTCGGTAGGTGTTTTTGTTTTTTTTTTTAAACATAAATATTCAAAAATATTATTTAATTTATTACCCGGGAGCAACAATGACCGATATTCTTCATAGTTTAGGTTGACAAAGGGTTAAAAAAAGAAATTTGACTAGGAATTTAATAAATTTCTCAATTTTTGAATTTAACGGATTTTTTTTTTGAATCCCTGGGCGGTCTTTATCCACCTTATTGAGCACTTTGAGCAATTTGAGCGAAGTCCTTTCAATTGAAGCCATGTTGGTTCGGTCCCATTTAAAATGCATTGGACAACAACCCCATACAAAACTTAATGGGCATTTTCCTCTCAGTACAGCTTGTAGGGTGGAAGAGAACGACCGCCTAAGTCGGTTCTCTAGGTAATATAGGTACTCTATGACCAATAAGAGAACTATTCGAGATTTTTTTGAATAACTTTCAAAATAATTTTATTCCAAGTGAGTATCTGACCAAAGATAATATAATACCAAGATGTCGCATCCAGTACAAGCAAAGTGAACCCAAAATAAAACCGTCCGTATCTGATATTGGATACGACAACATGTTGCGAAATGTTGCATTGGTCAATTTAAAGAGCGAGAGCGAAAAATCTCCGGATTCCGGAAACAATTTAAAATTTGAAATCTCTTCAAAATGCATTTCTCAAGGACAAAAATACTGTTTTCGTTGTTTTTATCTTTCATTTTTTTTAGTTTTTTGCTTATTATTTTTTGTGATGATGATGATGGTGGGTATCTGTATAGATAGGTAGACATGCAGTAAAATTTTTGTTCTTTCGTCGCAAATCGCGATATTCGTAAAAGGTAGGCAGGATTTTCTTTTGGGGTTATTTATTTTTGTGAGGTTGTTTTGTATTCCTTGAGAAATTGAAAAAATCATTTTTATTAATTTATTTAGGTACAGGTGAATTCATAACTTGTGAGGAAAGCTGATTTATTAGTTAGGCAGGTATAGATAGGTTGGTGGGAAATGTGTATGCACCGATTTAATGAATACGTCCGTCGTAACAAGATACATTTTTGCAATGGTTTTATAGGTATGTAGGTAGGTACCTCGGTACTTCTGTTTTTTTTTTTTTATTTATTTTTCATTCGTCTCGATCGTTGGCAAGAATTTTTGTTCTTATTCCTTCTGAGAATTTTTGTAGGGCAGAGATATACATGTATGAAGGAAAGTTTGAAGGAAAAGTTTTTTTTAAGGATTTCTTTGTTTTCATGTTTGAGGGTGGAGAATATATTTTTTTTTTGGATGACTGTTTTGAAACAGGCAGACTTAATTGCATTCTTGCGTCCGTCTCGATCTTTTAATAATGGCAGGAATTTTCGTTTTTGCTAGGTTCGAGAAATTTCGGTTGGGATAAAAAATGTAGGTGGATATGAAGGAAATAGGTATCTCTTGTTACTTTTTGGGGTGGAGAATATTAGCCGCGTTTTGTTATAGCTTAAGATCCATACCGATCATCCCATAAAAATAAAACGATACGGATCTTGATGACAGAGCTGTGTTGTATACCTACTTCTATTTTGCTTACGTTGGTTGATTTTCATGTGTTCGTTGTCTTTTTTCTTTACACTGCATTTCATTCTACCTATCACCTATCTTACCACGAGAAAACATCTACAAGTAGGATCTTCAAAATAGATCCAGATAGAGAGCAGGATCCCAAGTTGTTGTTATATTACGTGTTAAAAAATTATTCTGATCAAGGTCCGTAGATAATAAAACGTGGCTATTACCTACCTATTTTGTTTGTGCTTTTTATTTGATTATTCGGTAAATAAAAACAAATGCTTAGAAATATGTATAAATGATAATTGATACAGCGAAAAAATATCGCTATTTTCGAGCAAATTTGCCTAAAAAATCAATAAAAAACGTATATATTAAGAAATAAAAGGTATCAATATTATGGTATAATGAATCTTAGTTTATGCTTTAAATATCCAATAAATAGCATTTTAGCTATACAATAACTTTACTCGATACAAAGATATGTTACACATCATTTGCGAATATAATTATACCTACTTCCTATCAAACTACTATTTTATTCTTCAACAATACCTACCAATGTAAATACCTACTTGTTTAAAACAAAATAGATGCCAACCTAGCTGATCTTGATATTGGTAGAAAGATTAATTTATTTGCAGACAAATTTACTAGGTTTGTTGTTAGACAAGAGTTTTTCTTTAGTATAGATATTTATTTTTAAGATACTGAATAGGTACATTTAAACTCAAAAAAATTAACTGTGTCTTTGCATTTACATTACAATTTAGGTATCATGATTCCTTTAAACATTGATGATTTGCACCTCTTATAATAATTTAATGTTCATTCCAATCGATATATTTTCAATAAAAATATAATCTTTGTTATAAAGGGTGATTTTTAAGCTGGTTTGGTTTTGGCAACACTGGTTTTGACAGCTGACGTGTGTTTAGTACCTTATGTCACTGTCAAACAGCTTCAGTTTGGTTTGCAATTTAACCATGGATCGTCTTACAAATGAACAACGCTTGCAAATTATTGAATTTTATTATCAAAATTCGTGCTCGGTTCGAAATGTTCATCGCGCGCTGCTTGTGTTCAGCGATGAGGCTCATTTTTGGTTGAATGGATACGTAAATAAGCAAAATTGCCGCATTTGGAGTGAAGATCAGCCAGAAGCATTGCAACAGCTACCAATGCATCCCGAAAAAGCCACTGTTTGGTGCGGTTTATGGGCCGGCGGCATTATTGGGCCTATTTCTTCAAAGATGATGCGAATCGCAGCGTTACTGTCAATGGTGAACGCTACCGAGCGATGATAACAAACTTTTTTTTGCCCGAAATGGAAGTTCTTGACTTGCATGATATGTGGTTTCAACAAGACGGTGCCACATGCCACACAGCACGCGAAACAATGGCGCAATTGCGAGGCGAGTTTGGTGAACAGTTAATTTCACGTTTCGGGCCGGTCAATTGGCCGCCTAGATCGTGCGATTTGACACCATTAGATTATTTTTTGTGGGGGTATGTCAAGGCTAATGTCTATAGGGACAAGCCCGCTTCGATTGACGCACTGGAAGCCAACATCCATGCATTCATTCGTGAGATACCGGCCGATATGTGTGAAAGAGTATGCCAAAATTGGACTCAGCGGATGGGCTACCTGAGACGCAGCCGCGGTCAACATTTGCATGAAATTATCTTTAAACATTAAATTGCAAGGTTCAAAGTATCGATTCAAGTAAATATTTCATTCATTTTTTCGAATTTTTTGTGTTTTTTTTTTTTTTTAAAGTTCTAAACCTCTTAAAAAATCACCCGTTATTATATTTTATTTAATAATTCATGCTTGAAGATAAAAAAACAATTACCAAAGTTATAAGCCATTTCCGGAGAGCTAAACATGATCAACCAAATCCTGAATTTTATCGACCAAATAGGCAGTTTGTAATTTTGAAAAATGTTGCGTAAAGTAATGTTCATTTGTCCAAATTATTATAAAATACAAATTTTGAAAATAGTAGTTTAAAAAATGAGAACATAATTATAAATATAGTGCAAAACTTTCTGTTAAGCGTTTTGAAGGCTCTCAGCTGCTCAAAATTAATGCAAATATAATTATGTGGCCTTTAAAATTTTATCAAAATATTTTGTTTGCCCACAAACACTTCCCCCTCCACCCTGAGAAAAGGCGCCTTTGCAGGTAGGTACCTTTGTTTAGTAGTAAAAGCTGCTTTTAATGGGATAAATATAATGGGAAAAAAAAGAAATCCTTAAAAAAATAATTCCTTGAAGCCGTTCTTCATATATACATATGTACATGAATTTCTCTGCCCTACAAACATTCTCAGAAGGAATAAAAAGAAATTCACCTGTACCTTAATAAATTAATGAAAATGTTTTTTTTTATTTCTCAAGGAATACCTACAAAACAACGTCACAAAAATAAATAACACCAAAAGAAAATCCTTGCTACCTTTTACGAATATCGCGATTTGCGATGAAAGAACAAAAATGTTACTGCATGTCTATCTATACAGAAACCCACCATCATCATGATCAAAAAAATAATAAGCAAAAAACTAAAAAAAAAAAGCTAAAGATAAAAACAACGAAAACATTATTTTTGTCCTTTAGATATGCATTTTGAAGAGATTTCAAATTTTAAATGGTTTCCGGAATCCGGAGAGATTTTTCGCTCTCGCTCTTTAAATTGACCAATGCAACATTTCGCAACATGATGTAGTATCCAATATCAGATACGGACGGTTTTATTTTGGGTTCACTTTGCTTGTACTGGATGCGACATCTTTGTATTATATCAAAGATAATAGAATACAAAGATGTCGCATCAAAGATAATCAAAGATAATAGAATACAAAGATGTCGCATCCCATATAAACTTTTGGCACACAAAATTTAAAGCCTGGTCCTTGATATTAAGGACCACAACATGTTGCTAGTTGCGAAATGTTGCGAGAGCGAGGGAATTCCTTAAAAAACTGGAATCTCTTAAAAAAATATTACTTTTTCGTTTGTCCTTCTTTGTTTATTTCTTTTTCTTTTGTCTTGTGATGTTGTGTTGTGGTTTTTTTGATTTTGTCTGTGACGTTTGCATACATTTCCTCTGCCGACGTTTTAAGGATTTCCTTTATTTTGTAGTTTTTTCCTTTTTTTGATTTTTTATTATCTTCGCGATAAAGATTGTATGATTTGTATAAAGGAATTCTTCTTTAATAGGATCTGTAAGTTGGTGGGTAGGTAAACAATAAAACCGAGTGGTTCTTTGTCTAATTAATGGAAGCGTCCTTGTTGTATGGATAGGTAAGATTTTTTTTTTTTAATTTTATTATTTTGTATTTTTTGTTGTTTTTGATATGATAAAGCTGATCATTTATAGAGTTTTGAATTTCTTGAAAGAATCGATAGACGAGACGGTGTCACAGAGTAATGTGCAGGTGGTGGTTTTATTTTTTTTTTTGTGAACATATTTTTGCATAAGCACAATAATGCTTTTTTGTGCACACACACATAACAGGTTCATTTTATTAGTTTGCCACTTTTACGCTTGAGGGTATTTTATTTATTTGATTGTTTTTTTTTTTTTATTGTATCTTGTTTGTTTATGTTTGCTGATGAAGTTTGATTAAAAATTTCGTGTTAAGTAGACAGAGGTATACCTATGGTTAACTTTTTTTGTTTTTGAACATGAACAGTATGTACATATATTTATATATGTAACTATATAGTCGATTTAATGGGTATAGGTACCTATTGTCAGTTATAATTATTAATAATAAAAAAATCAGTTTCGAAATAGGTAGATACCTAGGTAGGTAAAAATTACATTGAAGCAATAACGCCTTTTTTATCGCAATTTTGTCTGTATATGTACTTTAAGTAGGTACACCCACGTCAAAAGTATAGATCCACTTTAAAAAACTAAATTTTCTGATACAATAAACAATTTATTAACATTTTTTTTATTTTTCATTAAAAACAAAACAATAGTATTTTTCCAACTTCTAACCTTTATCCCTTAAAAGATTTTAAAACTAACAAAAAAACAAAAACAATACAAAAAATTAAATTACTTAATCGATTTTCACCAAAAATGCGATCCACGCAATTTTGTGATTGCTTGTCATAAATTCGGCATTTTTGATCAGGTTTTGCAATGTTTCTGGCTGTAAAATATATTCCCGTTACCTACTTTGAAATTTTCCCTCATATTGGATTTTCTAGATGGACGGAGCTTTTCCAGCGGTCCATCTCATCCCATAGTTTTTCATAGATGTAAAGTTTGAATTTAAATTTTTTCAGCAATATCGCACATCTTATTAGTTTTGGTAAAACTACACAAAATCAAATCAGAACGAATACAAATAGCCCTTATTTTATTTATTTGTTGTTAAATAGCACAAATAAGCTGAATAAAATGTTCTGACAACTGAAAATATCGAGAAATATATTTTTTTAACTAAATACAAGCATTTTAACTATGGGAGGAGGGGTAATTTTTGAAAAACGGCATAAAACCGAAAAATATTTTTTTAATAACAACGGCAATACTTACGAGTGAATTCTGTACTTGAAAGCTTTTTAGTTTGATTTTTCAATCAAGTTTTAATCAAAATTTAGGCAAAAAAGAGTTTTATATAATATTCAATACTATTTTGAACACGATTATGAAATTAAATATTCAATTTTATACAGGGTGATTCGCATAAGGTGTGACAAAAGCTAGAGAGTGTAGATTGAGTCGAGACGAGAAAAAAATCATATCGTAGGGAGGGTCTACCCCTCCCCCCCGTTAAGCCAGAGGGTGGGCCAATTTTATAAAAAACTTACTTAAAACCGAAAAAAAACAACGGTAACAATTACCATTTTTGTAAAGCCAGAAATCTCTTCTTTTATTTTGTTTTTAAATAAATTTGATTAGAGATTAGTTTTAGAAAAAATAATTTTCAGCTACTAGTCGACTGGAAGTTCTACAAGAGTGTATTAAACGAATACTTCAAATGGAAAATTATGTAATTTCCCTATTTCTGTAACTCAAAGCTCCAAGTGCAAAAATCAACAGCTGTGACTTGTAGGAGAGTTGATGAAATGTTACAGGTGAGTTAAGACTTGTGGGATGCAGAACATTTATTTGAATATAAGTCAAATCAATATAAATGTAAAAAATTTTGTTCTTCGTGTTTTTGACCCAAAAAAGAGTGACAATTTTTGTATGTGATCCCAATTTAATTTAATGGAATTTAGCTAATAATAGTTTCCTGAATACATACATATTATTTCAAAACTGATCATTTATTACACTAAATTATAACTGACAAAAAGGTAATACGTAAGTACCTACACAATATACATTTCGTACCTATACCTACTAACATATTAAAAATGTACTTTACTTACGCATAAACCGCATATAAAAATGTGTTCGTTTAATTATGTATTCAAAAACATAAAATTTAATCATACCTACTTGCCTACTTTATCTACCTACAAAACAAAAAAACTGAAGCAAACAAAAAACTCTAAATGATCAGTTTTCAATAATTCTTATTAGATTTTTTTACTTTCCTCAGCAACTCATGAAAATAAACAACCAGGAATAAAAACAATGAAGCGCATCCATCTTGCGGCAAAGGTGACGATAACAGTGGTTGTGTGTATGTGTATTTTACATTTGTCTGTGATGTTTCCATGCATACCCACACAAACATTTGTATGAATGTCGTCTGGCGAGTGGCGAGATCTTTCCCCTTCTAAGGATTTTCTATATTTTTTAATTTATTTCCTTTTCTGACTTTTGTTGATTTTCGCTATGAAGACGATGTAGACGTGCAAATGGCAGGACAACGACAATCGCGGTACCCAAATAAAAATATTTTGCCATTCTGCTTTGCGACTTTGTGTTTGTTTTGTGTGGTAAGCATCGTTTTATTTGGCTGCGAAGAAAACATACTAAAATGAATAATAAAAGAAAAAGTGGAAGACGTTGTGCTTTAGAGCACTGCATAAAATCAGCGAGAAATTCTTCAGGAATTAAAATATTTGGGTTTCCCTCTGAAGATTCTATTCAGGGGAAAATCTGGAGGCAAGTTTGTGGGGTACAGGGAGAGAAATCAAATCTATTTATTTGTGAGAATCACTTCCCAAAAGAATTCATTGGAAACAAAAAATTAAAAAAGGAAGCAATTCCTTCTTTGTTTCTGGATTCAAATGTTGAATCACAAATTATTGAAGATTTTGAATTGCTTCAGAGTCCTAAGCGCCGCAGAAAGAGTTCTGTTGACGAAATTGCAGCATGTTGTTCCAATTGCGAAAAAAATTTAAAAAATACTCAATTTTATATGAAAAAGTTGTCTAAAATGCAAATAAAAGTACAAATTCTCAAAAAAAGATTGAAGATAAGATCTAAGTTTCAAAAACAAACTCAAGAAAAACTTATAAAATTGAGAAAAAAAATTAAAAATAGATCCGAAAAGCCCTCAAGGTCAATTAGGGAGGAAATACAAAGTCTGTCCATATCAAACAATTCAAAAACATTTTCAAATATGCTTGTTAAGCCGAAAACCAAAATATGGAATAAAGAGGAGAAATTGCTATGCCAAAACATATTTTATAGGTCCCAAGCTGCCTATAAATTTCTCCGAAATGGTCTTGACATGAACATGCCCCACTTAAGTTCCCTTTATAGGTGGGCACCAGTAAAAAATTTGCAACCTGGGTTTAAAAATACAGCTTTTCCTATTATTAAGGCAAGGGTTTCTGAAATGACAGATAGGGAAAGAAAAGTAATTCTAGTTTTTGATGAGGTGGCAATTAGGAGGGACCTTGTTTATAATTCCCAAGAGGACATTATCGACGGTTTGGAAGATTGTGGTTTTTCTAGAAAATCTAATGTAGGCAAAAATGTTTGTGTTTTCATGATAAGGGGGCTTTTTGATAATTGGAAATGCGTTTTTAATTATTTTGTGTCGGAAACAAATGTTAAAGGGTCGGTTTTAAAGGAAATAGTGAAATAGAACATTTCAGACTTGAGTACCATTGGCTTAAATGTTTTGGGCATTGTTTGTGACCAGGGTTCGAACAACAGGAATTGTTACAAATGCTTAGGAGCCAATGACGTTGAAAAACCTTTTTTTTCATGAACGAAAAACAAATTTTTACGTTCTATGACTTTCCTCATCTTCTCAAAAATCTGAGAAACTTATTATTGGGGCAAACAATCTTAACACCCGATGGCATAGTAAGTTTTGATGTAGTTCATGAATTGTACGCTCTAGAAAAAGACAAGGTGACGAAAATGTGTCCAAATTTGACGGCGAAACATATAGATCCGTCACCATTTGAAAGGATGCGGGTGTCGCTTGTGACCCAAGTGATAAGTCGTACAACTGTTGCTGCAATCAGAACCACAGTAGAGACAAACAAATTTAAAATAACTTCTGCTGCCATTGCTTTATCGACTGCTTTATTCTTTGAACGCACTGACAAATTAATGGACTGCATGAATAGTGGGTCATTATTTGACAAGAATCCATTCAAGTCTGGAATTCAAGAAGTTAACGTCGTGTATAAACATATTAAAGATTGTCTTCAATATGTTAAGGAAATACAGAGGCTAAACGATTTAGGATCTTTTCCCCACATTAATGGAATTAGACAAACTTTAAATGCTACACTAGGTCTGTACCATAAAATTACATCTGGCGACCAGTCAAGTACATATATCTTGACAAAAAGACTAAACCAGGACGTTGCTGAAAATCTTTTTAGTGTAGTTAGAGCAATGGGAGGCAATAATCAAAATCCTTCAGTTTACGAGCTCAACATATTGCTGGCCAAAATAATGTCGAGTCGATTACTTCAATGTACACCAAATTCAAATTGCTTTGTTGACGAGGATATACCATTAGATATACACTTTGAAAACAATGTAGAAAGTGAATTATTGACGGATCCAATAGAAACAGAAAACGATCAGTTAATACATATAACTCTGTTTCAAAAGGAATATCAGGAATTCTTCTTGGTAGATACATTTGATAGTGACATTAGAATTGAGCTAACCTCCCTTCGATATTTTTCGGGTTACGTAGCATTTAAGATGTTACCAAAACTTGATTGTCCCCAATGTGAGGAGCTGATTCTGAAATGTGACGAAGTTGTTACCTGTACCTCTGAATTTTTTTTGTTTGCCAAAAACTATGCCCAAAATTCAGATTTCGGAAATCTTCGTGCACCTTCAGACTTATTTTTCCAAGTTTGTAAGATTCACTCCGCAACCTTTGAAAAGATATTCAAGGAAAAAAAAGAAGCTCCAAAAATAAGAGAAGTCATGATGTCTGAAAGTAGCAGATTAGCAACTGAGAACTTAACAAATCGTGACTGGTTTGCTGAGAACGGTAGTTGCTTGGAGCACAGAAAAGCAATTCTTAAATACTTTTTTACAGTTTCGCTCAGAAAACATTGTTCTTGGTATGTTCAAAAGTCTATCAAAAGCATTAACCGTAAAATAAAAATTCTAACATAAATTTGATAAGACAACAAAAATCATATATGTATATGTATATGTATATCGTCGGCTAAGGATGCAAACCTCGTAAATCCATTTTTGTAAATTGTGCAGGACAGTGATTTCTAATATTCAATTACCTACCAAATTTTTACATTTGACATTTCTAAAAATGTATTTTATACCATTTGAAT
Organism: Leucozona laternaria; assembly: GCA_932273885.2. Taxonomy (NCBI): domain Eukaryota; kingdom Metazoa; phylum Arthropoda; class Insecta; order Diptera; family Syrphidae; genus Leucozona; species Leucozona laternaria. The sequence goes on from OW026366.1 coordinate 148,389,494, forward strand.
AATTTCTAGCGTTTTAAGGATTCATAACGTCAAACCTTTTAAAAACTGACTACTTAACATTCGTTTGGTACTTACGAGGTTTTCTGCTTCAAAAACCAAAAGTAGTGAAGGATTTAGGAGATTTTCTTTCGACAGAAAGTTCGCTACTTTAATTGTTTCTTAAAAGTTTACTTTTTTAGGAAAGTGATTTTAAATACTTTTTAAGGTATTATTTATGTTTATTGAAATAAAATTAAATTAGATTAGTATACAAAAAAAACGATTAAGAAAATAATTTGTAGTTTAATTAATTTGCAAGAAGTAAGGAAATACGAAATTATAATCCTTTAATGTGGTAGGGCATCGTTAAAAGAATGGTAATCTTGCTTGAGTGATTTCTTAAGCTCTTGAAGATGTTTGAACTTATCTTCGGAAATTTTAGGACGAGTTTCAAATAAAATTGGAATTTTGTTAAGTGGAATCGGATTAAAAGCCTTGATTCGTTGTGGCAGTATGGTCCAAGGATTTGATAAATTTAATTTGCATTAAATAAATCCTTCTTCGTTGTACTTTAAAGCATGGATTTGATTCAGAGTGGGATCTCCACTTTTCTTTCCTGGTCTTATTGATGGTACAAATTTCAGTGAAGTGTACCTTTTAAAAGTTTCAAAATTTAAATACTGCACGGTGTAAGGAAAGGGATTGGACATCAACATAATTTGCTGGAACGTTAATGTTTCGATTTCGCTTTTCGTGATCAAAAATGTGAATCGAAACTAAATTATTTTTCTTTTCTATTCGCATTGTTTTTCGCCAACTTTATGTAGATGTGATAGTTACAGAATAAAGGCACAGGACAACGGAGTCTTTAATGAATCCATGTAAAAAGAAACAAGAAAAAAATGCTTATTCATATTAAGGGTATTCATGCAACGAGATAAGTTTACCAATTGTGTAAAAAGATAAGTTTACGCAAAAGTTTACGTGAACCCCTTTTTTATTCATTTGGATAAATGCTGCGTAATTGAATCAGCTGTTGGTCAAACGTCAAAAATTTATTTGTCCAAAAAAAAAGTTAAATAAAACATGCCAAACACAAGCAAAAACGGAAATAAGTTCAATAATATGAACAAATTGCCTTTAATGATTTACTCATTTTAAAACTATTCGGAAAAAATGATGCTTCGCGCATTTTCTGTTACAATAGTAAAATCCTTCTAATTAACTTTTAACAATAGATATGTAGGTAAAAAAAAAAGAAAAAGAGGATGCAATTTTAGAAGATCTAACACAAATATGGTTATGGCTGAGAATTCTTGATACTTGACTTGGCCTCACAATGTCGTTTGTATAAGATATTCCAATGAAATTTTTATAAGTTTCCGCAGCAAAATCCTCAGATAATTTTATCCAATTTGCGTAAACCATTTCCTTTACAAAATTTGACAGTTCATTTACCAAAAGATAAACTTATCCAAAAGATAAACTTATCTAGTGTTGAACGACACGTTGCATGAATCCCCTTATTAAAAAAGAAAATAGGAAAAACACGTAAATCAATTTTTGATGTATACAATAGGAAAGAAAACCAAGTATATCCACTTGTTTATAAAAAAACTTCTTTTACTCTTAGAATATTATCTTTACTTTGCTATATTTATTAGATTTCACTTAAATTCAATTACATTTTTGAAAGTAAACAAAACAATTTCAATAAAAACACTTTTTTTAAGAATAAATACAGCTTTAAAAATTTACTATTCCCACACTGAATACTTTTCCTTTGAACGCTGTGGATTTACGCGGTTTTCACACTCCAGAATAGGCTACTTGGATATACGATGTTTTCTTTTGTTGACTTTTCAACCATTTAATGAGACAATTATGAAGTTTTTTTTTAATCCAGACATAAATTTCGATGATAACATGATATTTAATCAAAAATCTCATTTTTGACAAAAAGTGGATTTACGGGGTTTGCATCTTTAGCCGACGATATGTATATACCACAAAATACAAAAAAAAAATACAAAATACAAAAATTTAAAAAAAATATAAAATTCAAAACAAAAAAAAAAAAACATAAAATTAAAAAAAAAAAATATAAAATGCAAAAAAAGAAAAAAAAAAGAAGCCAGGTCTCAACACGTCCACGTCGTTGGCTTTGGGTAACTCAAAGTTGAGACATAAAATTTGCTGTGCTTACTGCTTTTGATGGACTTTTGAACGGACCAAGAACATTGTTTTCTGAGCAAAACTTTCTGTTCCCCAAAAGTCAATCTGACACCATGACTTCTGTAAATATCTTTTCAAAAGTTACGGAATGAATCTTACAAGCTTCGAAAAACAAATCTGAAGGTGCACGAGTGTTTCCGAAATCTGAACTTTGGGCATGGTTTTTCGTAAACAAAACAAAAATTCAGATTGAAAGGTAACAACTTCGTTACATTTTAGAATCTCCTCCACAAATTGAGGAAAATCAACTTTTGGTAACATCTTAAATTCTACTTAACCAGAAGGCTCAAATCAAATATCATTGTCAAATGTAACTACCAAGAAGAATTCCTGATATTCCTCTTGAAACAAAATTATATCTATTAACTGATTGATTTTTAAACTAATGGGTTAGTCGACAATTCACTTTCTACATTCTTTTCAAAGTATATATCCAAGTTTATCCTCGTCACTAAAACAATTTGAATTCGGTGTACATTGGAAAAATTGACTCGATATTACTGTGGCTAGCAATTTGTTGAGTTTGAACACTGAAGGACTTTTATTATTGCCCTTCATTGCTCTAACTATACACTAAAAAGATTCTCAGTAACGTTCTGGTTTAGTCTTTTTCTCAAAATAAATGTAGTTGACTGGTCGGACTGGATACAGACGTAGAGTAGGATTTAACGTTTGTCTTATTCCATTAATGTGCAAAAAAGGTCCCAGATCGCTCAGCCCTTGTATTATTGACATATTGAAGAGAATCTTTAATATGCTTATACACGACATTATTTTCTTGGATTGCGGACTTGAAAAACTTGAATGGATTTTTGTGTAATAGGGCACCACTATTCAAGCAGTCCATAAATTATTTGTCAATGCAGTTAAAGAAGAAAGCAGTTGATAAAGCAATAGTAGCACAAGTTTTTTATTGATTTGTTTGGGCTTTATAACAGTTCTGATTGCAGCAACCGTTGTATTTACAACTTATCACACACATAGTTTCTTGATGGATTTATAGCTTCTCCGTCAAATATGGACACATTATCAGGACATTGTCTTTTTCAATGGCGCACAGTTTGCAACTACATCAGAACTTACTATGCAATCGGGTGTTAAGGTGTCTTTGCCTTTTAAAAAGTTTCTTCTTTTTTTGAGAATATGAGGAAAGTCATAAAATTTAGAAATGTTTTCGTTTACAAAAAAGTAAGGCTTTTCAACGTCAAGCATTTGTAACAATTCTTATTGTTACTACCCTGGTCACAAACAATGAACCAACATTTAAGTAAATAATTTTGAGGTCATGTAAAATGTTCTTTTTTACTATTTCCTTAAAACCAAACCATTGATATTTGTTTCCGACACAAAATAATTCAAAACGCACTTCTATTCCAATTATCAAAAAGCCCTCTTTGAAACCACAATCTTCCGTCATATAGGTATGTCCTCCTTTGAATTATAAAAGGTCTCTTCTAATTGCCACTCCATCAAAAACCAGAATTATTTTCCTTTCCCAGTCTATTTCAGAAACCCTCGCCTTACAGGAAAAGCTGTTTTTTTTAAACCCAGGTTGCAAATATTTCCCCACCTATAAAGAGAACTTACGTTGGGCGTGTTTATATCGATAACGTTTCAGAGAAATTTATAGCCAGCTTGGGACCTATAAGATATATTTTGAAGTAATTGTTGCTTTTTACTCTGTATTTTGATCATATTTTAAAATATTTTTTAATTATTGGATACGGACAGATTTTGTATTTATTAAATAAATAGAACTGTTCGGATCTATTTATGAAAGTCTTTCTGAATTTGGTTAGTTTTTGAAACTTAGATCTTAACTGCAATCTTTTTGCAAACTTTGACAACTGTTTCATATAAAATTGCGTATTTTGAAACATTTTTTCCCAATTGACAACGGCATGCTTCAATTTCGTCACCAGAATTGTTTCTCCGGCGCTTAGGACTCTTTAATCATCAATGTCAATGAATTGCGATTAATTTTCATTTGAATCCAAAAACAATAATATATCCCACAATTTGTCTCCAGATTTCCTCCTGAATAGAGTCTTCAGGAGACAATCTGAAGTTTGTGTTTCTTGCTACATTTCTTGGAGATTTTCGCAGTATTCCAAAGCGCACCTTCTCCCACTTTTCCTTTGAAATTTCATATTAGATTAGATTATTTCAAATTAGATTGGATTTATTGTAAATTTTCTTGTTTATGTTACAAAATTATTTTTACAAAAATCGATTCCTCTGCACAAATTAAAGGATGTTCACTGCACACAGCCGAAATCTATCCTTCAATTTTTTTTAAATATCTGCATTTGTGCCCGTCTGTGTGTCTGTCCATCCTTCGCGTCCGTCAGTTCGTCTTTCCGTCTGACTATATCCCCGTCCTCGTGTCTGTCCGTCTCACCGTTTGTCCATCCATCCGTATGTCTGTCTGTCCGTCTGTCGGTCATCCTTACGTTTGATTATAACTCAGGGTTTATTTATCACGATATCTAGAAAGCAATAACCCATAATGCAAGAATTTCGAAAGTAAAAATCTCGAAATACAAATACAGTCTGAACTCGGTTAAGGCAACCCTCGCTTCACGCAACTCCTGGATTTTCGCAAAACTAAATCTAACCTTTTGTTTTCTTACTCTCTAAACAAAAACGTGTTCAACGATAACGATTTGTTTTCTTTTCAATAATTTTTTTTTTAACATTGACGTTATCTCTACAGAAACAGCCATTTCAACACAAACTTTTATTTAAAAAAAATATAACCCAGTAACTTCAAAAACCTCAATTTCTATAAGTTAAGTAGTTTGTACTGTATTATTATTAGAATTTATATAACATTATTTTTTGAGACAATTTTTACAATTCGCGCCCTTAAAAATTGAAATTTGGATATTCATGTATCAAAAAGTGTCTAGATAATCAGTTAGTTCTTGAAAAGTTACCTATGTTGGTACTTAGTTGTGAGGCAAATAAAATCAGAACTTATTAATTATGCCTTATGGCATTTTTGTTTGTTATAATTTGTTTGTTTAATTGCTTAAATCCCAAAACAGAATAATAGACTCAAATAATTTTTGTAGGTATGTCTGCTACCTATCAGAAATCAAAGTACATAATTGTAAATTTACCTGGTCACCATGTCAAAATTCATACCTATCCATACCATTGCAGGAAGTTACTAGTAAATAAAGAAAAATCACTAAGTTTTATATTTTTACTCACCCACCAACTTACACATGAAATGCTTACCTTCTTGCATACATAGTTACAAATATTTTATCGCGAAGAGCTTAAAACCAAAAATAAGGGAAAAAGCCAGGTAGGTACTTAATAAGGAAAATCCTTACAAGAGGAAGGATTCCGGCAGACGAACACATACCTATACATATGTTTGTGTGGGTATGCACCTGAAAGCATTCCTATACAAAGATCACGGACAAATTAAAAAAAAAGTAAAAAAAACCACCACCACCACCGTGATCTTCACCGTTGCCGCGCGATACGCAATGAATACAATGAAAAAAATTCCCCTCAAGGACGATTGTGGAAAATGAACAAATGAAACATGTAATGTGTGTGTGTACATAAAAGCATATTCCGCTTATTCACAAATATGATCACACAAAAAGAAAATAAAAATAAAAAGCACCGACATTGTAAACCGTGACACCTTCTCGTCCACCGATCCTGATGGTTTATTTTTTTATGTTCATCCCTTTCCTAATCAAATTCAGGAAATTCTTTTCGCATATAAAAAATACAACCCTATCCATAAAGAGGCTCTCAAGCTTCTTGCAATGACGTTTCATTTAATTACACAAAAAACAACTTGGTGTTATGTATTTCCCTACCCAAAAACTTACATGTCCTATTAAAGAAGAATTCCTTAAAAAAATGTACAAGTCCTTAACTACTCAAAAAAAGTCATCTTTCCAAAGATAATAAAAAGTCAAAAAAAGAAAAAAAACTACAAAATACAGAAAATCCTTAAGATTCCGGCAGACATATCACAGAAAAAAGAAAAGAAAAAAACACCACCACCGTGATCGTCACAGTTGCCGCCAGAAGAGTGCACTTCATAACAACATAACAAGAAAATACAAAAAAACAAAAAACGATAAAGGACAAAGTCATTTTTTGTTGTTTTTATCTTCGCTTTTTTTTTAGTTTTTTGCTTATTATTTTTTGTGATCATGATGATGGTGGGTATCTGTATAGATAGGTAGACATGCAGTAACATTTTTGTTCTTTCGTCGCAAATCGCAATATTCGTAAAAGGTAGCAAGGATTTTCTTTTGCATGTTGTTTTTGTCTCCAAGTTATGTGGTATAAATATAATGATTAAATCAAAAGAAAAACACGAATATTTTTATTTTGTTAAAATATTTTAATAACGAATAAATTTCATAACTTTTATAAATATTAACATTAAGGTCTAGCGACGCGTTTCGGAGTGTACCTCCATCTTCGGGCGAATAACTCAATTTGACGTGGGTGTTGAGTGTCAAAGCCAATGTGTATTGTAATGTGATTGCAGAATATGATGTTATTGTATTTGTTATTAGTTCTGTACTCTTTCTGTTTTAACTTTAATTGCTGTGTCATATAGTGGGTTTGTTTTAAATGTTAATTTATCGTTTAGTAGTTTGTCTTGTTCTAGTTTGCTTGCCTTATATATTCACGATATGTTGATGACACATTCGTTATTTTCGACGGAACACATAGACAAATAGACATTTTAACTAAATACATCAATAACATAAATACCAAAATTAAAGTTACAACAGAAATTGAAGACAATAATACAATCAACTTTCTAGACCTAAACATCACAAAAAGCAACAACAATTTCAAATACAAAGTATACAGAAAACCAACAACAACCGACATAACCATCCATAGAGATTCTCATCATCCATACACACAAAAAATGGCAGCCTATAATGCATTTATCAATAGACTACTAAATATACCAATGGACCTAAATGATTATAATGACGAACTAAACACAATAAAATTAATCGCACAGGCAAATGGTTACAACCCTAATAATTATAATAGACAAATTAATTACAAAAAAGAAAATTAACAACAACAAAAATATAAAAAATACACCAACCGAAAACAAATACACTTCAGTTACATACACCAACTTACTACCACAAACCTTAAAATACGAATTTAAAAAACATAACATAAATATTTCATTTAAAACAAACAATAATATACAACATATACTCAAACCAAAAATTAAAAACGAAACCAAAACATGCTCTGGTGTATACAAGTTAAAATGTGACGACTGCGACAAATTTTACATCGGGCAAACTGGCAGAACCTTCTACGATCGTTTTCTAGAGCATAAACCAAAAGTAAACACGAAATCCACATTCGCCCAACATCTGATTGCATGAAATCACAATTACATTGATTTCGAAACCAACCTACTACCCATGCATATATGTAAGAAAGGGAAAATATTGGACGCGACAGAAGAATACGAGATATATAAGGCAAACAAACTAGAACAAGACAAACTACTAAACGATAAATTAACATTTAAAACAAACCCACTATATGACACAGCAATTAAAGTTAAAACAGAAAGAGTACAGAACTAATAACAAATACAATAACATCATATTCTGCAATCACATTACAATACACATTGGCTTTGACACTCAACACCCACGTCAAATTGAGTTATTCGCCCGAAGATGGAGGTACACTCCGAAACGCGTCGCTAGACCTTAATGTTAATATTTATAAAAGTTATGAAATTTATTCGTTATTAAAATATTTTAACAAAATAAAAATATTCGTGTTTTTCTTTTGATTTAATCATTATATTTTCTTTTGGTGTTATTTATTTTTGTGAGGTTGTTTTGAAATTAAAAAATCATTTTCATTAATTTATTTAGGTACAGGTGAATTCATAACTTGTGAGGAAAGCTGATTTATTAGTTAGGTAGGTATAGATAGGTTGGTGTGAAATGTGTATGCACCGATTTAATGAATACGTCCGTCCCGTCGTAACAAGATACATTTTTGCAATGGTTTTATAGGTATGTACCTAGGTAGGTACCTTGGTACTTCTGTTTTTTTTTTTTAATTTTTCATTTGTCTCGATCGTTGACAAGAATTTTTGTTTTTATTCCTTCTGAGAATTTTTTAGGGCAGAGAGATACATGTATGAAGGAAGTTTTTTTTTTAAGGATTTCTCTGTTTTCATGTTTGAGGGTGGAGAATATATTTTTTTTATGGACGACTGTTTTGAAACAGGTAGACTTAATTGCATTCTCGCGTCCGTCTCGATCTTTTAATTCGAGGAATTTTGGTTGGGATAAAAAATGTAGGTGGATATGAAGGAAATAGGTATCTCTTGTTACTTTTTGGGGTGGAGAATATTAGCCGCGTTTTGTTAAAGCTTAAGATCCATACCGATCATCCCATAAAAATAAAACGTTGGTTCATTTTCATGTATTCGTTGTCTTTTTTCTTTACACTGCATTTCATACTATACCTTACCACAAGAAGACATCTACCCGCATTAGTAACAACTAATTTTCGGATCTTCAAAATAAATCCAGATAGAGAGCAGGATCCCAAGTTGTTGTTGTATTACGTGTTAAAAAATTATCCTGATCCAGGTCCGTAGATAATAAAACGTGGCTATTACCTACCTATTTTGTTTTTTATTTATTTATTCGGTAAATAAAAAACAAATGCTAAGAAATATGTATAAATGATAAATAGGTAAGTAGGTATCACGGAAATTGGCTTTCACGACAATGTACCCCCTAAACCGATTACTAAGCAGTTACATATCAAAAATCCATACCTACCTGGTTACCTTCCTAATCTTTATTTTTATATAAATGTAATTATGTATATTTATTTCGTTAAGAAGGATAATTTTCCTCTTGCAAATTATTATCTTCAAAATTAGGTATACCTACCTACACCTATATTTTTTAATTCTTTTAGTTTCCAAAAATAATGTTTTTATTGAAGAATATGTAGGTGCCTATAGGTATTCCTCCCGGTTAAAAGAAACAGCGCGTTGAAATTTGAAGAGTATGCAATCGCTATTTGAATTTGTGTAATATGTACTGATTTTTTTTAAACTTCCGTTGATTAAAAATCATTCTTTTTTTAATATTCTATTTCATAAAATAAAACTTCTCATTTCTTTAAATCGAAGTTTCTATAAATCGAATTTTTTTTCTCACATTTTGAGAGTTTGACTTATATGGAAGTTACACTGTATTTGATTTTTATCTTTTTCAGCTATTTTGACTCATGATAGAAAATATTGATGCAAATATTAAATGTTATGGAACTAAAATACAACCACAGATAGTCGAGTTACAAAGATATCGCATCCAGTACAAATAAAAATGACAATAATATGTGCTTGCAAGCTCTTTTCCTTTCTGTTTTAAAAAAAGAGTCGGTTGACCAAACTATCTACTGATGACTGTTACGTTTTGTTTTTTATTTATGTCTATGTGTGTAAATGTATCTTTTTAACATCATACAATAAAATACTGCTCACAAAATTGATCAAAGTGGGACCTATATAGATCTACGTCCCACGTTAAAAAAGTTATAATTTTTCTTTGCTCTGCATGCTTATTCTGCTGCCTTATTCTGACTTAGCATTTTTTTTAAGAAATCTGAAATAAAAAACCAACCTCAATTGAACTTAAAATATAAAAATGTGTTGATCATGTATAGCTCTCCGGAAATGGCTTATACCTTTGGTAATTCTTTTTTATCTTCAAGGATGAATTATTAAATAAAAGATAATATAACAAAGATTATATTTTTATAGAATGAATGATTGGAATGAACATTCAATTATTATAAGAGGTGCAAATCTTCAATGTTTAAAGAAATAATGATACCTAAATTGTAATGTAAATGCAAAAACACAGTTAAATTTTTTGAGTTTTAATGTAACTATTCAGTATCCTAAAAATAAATATCTATACTAAAGAAAAACTCTTCTCTAAGAACAAACGTAGTAAATCTGTCTGCAAATAAATTAATCTTTCTACCAATATCAAGATCAGGTAGGTAGGCATCTATTTTGTTTTAAACAAGTACGTATGTACATTGGTAGGTATAAATTTAAATTTTTTTTTTTTTTTTCAATCGTCGAAGAATAAAAAAGTAGGTAGTTAGAGTAAGTATAAGTATCTTCGCAAATGATGTATAACATATCTTTGTATCGAGTAAAGTTATTGTAACGCTAAAATACTATTTATTGGATATTTAAAGCATAAACTAAGATTCATTATACCATAATAATGATACCTTTTATTTCTTAATATTTACGTTTTTTATTGATTTTCTAGGCAAATTTGCTCGAAAATAGTGATATTTTTTCGCTGTATCAATTATCATTTATACATATTTCTAAGCATTTGTTTTTATTTACCGAATAAATAAATAAAAACACAAACAAAATAGGTAGATAATAGCCACGTTTTATTATCTACGGACCTTGATCAGGATAATTTTTTAACACGTAATATAACAACAACTTGGGATCCTGCTCTCTATCTGGATCTATTTTGAAGATCCGAAAATTAGTTGTTACTAATGCGGGTAGATGTTTTCTCGTGGTAAGATAGGTAGTATGAAATGCAGTGTAAAGAAAAAAGACAACGAATACATGAAAATGAACCAACGTAAGCAAAATAGAGATAGGTATACAACACAGCTGTCATCAAGATCCGTATCGTTTTATTTGTATGGGATGATCGGTATGGATCTTAAGCTATAACAAAACGCGGCTAATATTCTCCACCCCAAAAAATAACAAGAGATACCTATTTCCTTCATATCCACCTTCATTTTTTACCCTAACCAAAAACTTTTCCTTGAAACTTTCCTTCATACATTTATCTCTCTGCCCTACAATTCTCAGAAGGAATAAAAACAAAAATTCTTGCCAACGATCAAGACGAATGAAAAATTAAAAAAAAAACCAGAAGTACCTAGGTACCTACCTACATATAAACTATTGCAAAAATGTATCTTGTTACGACGGACGTATTCATTAAATCGGTGCATACACATTTCACACCAACCTATATCTATACCTACCTAACTATAAATCAGCTTTCCTCACAAGTTATGAATTCACCTGTACCTTAATAAATTAATGAAAATGTTTTTTTTAATTTCTTAAGGAATACAAAACAACCTCACAAAAATAAATAACACCAAAAGAAAATCCTTGCTACCTTTTACGAATATCGCGATTTGCGACGAAAGAACAAAAATGTTACTGCATGTATACCTATCTATACAGATACCCACCATCATCATGATCACAAAAAATAATAAGCAAAAAACTAAAAAAAAAGCAAAGATAAAAACAACAAAAACATTATTTTCGTCCTTGAGATATGCATTTTGAAGAGATTTCAAATTTTAAATTGTTTCCAGAGAGATTTTTCGCTCTCGCTCTTTAAATTGACCAATGCAACATTTCGCAACATGTTGTCGTATCCAATATCAGATACGGACGGTTTTATTTTGGGTTCACTTTGCTTGTACTGGATGCGACATCTTGGTATTATATTATCTTTGGTTCAAGGTTGTTGTAGGTATGTGTATACTTACATAGCGAGAGCATTCATTAAGCTGATGTTTCCTCAGCAACCACACCAAGCTATAAACTTTAAATAAAAGTCCAAATTTGCAGTTTTATTGGTCGTTTCGCGAGATTTTTGTATACGATTATTCATTCAGATTTTTCAAAATTAAAAAAGGACCGTTCTGCCAAAGATAATATAATACCAAGATGTATTTTTTGAACTTTTTTCTCTCCACAACTAATTTACAACAAAAAAGCTACAATTAATGCCATCTTTAGATTTTCTAATTTCCTTTTCTAATGCCTGGACTGAGAGTGTCAAGTTAGCACTACCTACCTAGTTTTTGTTTGAAAACTTCGTCAAAAAAATGTTTAGAATTTTTTTCTCTCCACAACTAATTTACTACAAAAAAGCTACAATTAATTGTATACTTTGTTTTTTAAATTTCCTAAAGTGTAGTGCTAACTTGATATCAAGTTAGCACTACATACCATGTTTATTTTTAATACAAAGATTCTTTAGAAATTTTAGAATTTTTTTCTTTCCACAAAAAATTTACAGCAAAAAAACTACAATTAACTGTGTTATTAGTTTTTTTATTTTCTGAAAGTGTAATGCTAACCTGATACCAAGTTAGCACTACATACCATTTTTTTTATTAAATAGTAGAGCTAAAATTTTTTTTTTCCACAACTAACTTACTACTAAAAAGCTACAATTAACTGTGTACTTAGTTTATTTAATTTCTAAAAGTGTAGTGCTAACTTGACACACGTACCCTAACCATTTTCTAGAAATAAATGCATAATATTTTTTAACCTAAACATATTGAAAAGACCCCAAAAGAATGTATTCTCGTAGTTTACGCGCCTGGAAAATGGCAAGTTTTGGCCAGTTTAGTCAAAGCCTTGAAAAGCTTTTAGCAAGGAAAACCTATATTAGTAAAACTTTGTTTCATACCATTGTGAGGCGGTTATAAAGATTTTGTTACACAGGGGATATTTGTGATGCGATAGCAAAACTTGCTGTCGTAAATGGACACACCCTGTCGAAAGCTTTCAACTACGGGACTGTCATCGTTTGTCAGCTGTCATAAGACCTCGTGGAAAGGCTCATTCGAAATCTAACCGCACACGAAAAAGCAACTAAATAAAATTAAATAAAAGAAATTAATTAAACGTATTGAACTAGTTTTTCTCTTTTATTTGGTTTAGGTTACAACACGTGCTCAAAAAGTTTTAACTAGGGAGATCCTTACGAGTACTTGAAAAGTTTTTCTCGTCTAAATTTAGATTTTTAAGGTTATTTATTTCCAACATTGTATTTGTGTATTGCAAATTGGGCCAGTGATAAGCTCATCGAGCAAAACTTGCTCAAAAAGTTTTTACTAGCGAGATCCTTACGAGTAGGTAGGTACTTGAAAAGTTTTTCTGGTCTAAATTTAGATTTATAAGGTTATTCATTTCCAACATTGTATTTTTGTATTGCAAATTTACCCAGTGGTAAGCTCATCGAGCTTGGACTTTTGACCAGAAGGTCTCAGGGTCAGGATCGAATACTAGACGAAGCAACTGCTCTTTTTTGTTTCTCTCTTGAGGCAAAAGGGTACACAACTGAGGAGGGATTAGCAAATTTTAATAGTTACCCTCATTAGTCCATTTACAGTATCTATTGAAAACTTTCCAGGCTCTCATTAAAAACTAGATTGTTTTTCCAGACGGACAATTTTTTTTTAAATAGCTTGCCTTCGGTTTATTGTTCCCAAGAAGTATAAAACTTATCACTTATACACAAACATACACATTTTTTTGAATGTATATATTTGAATGCGTGGGGCACCTTAAAATGTCGTCACAAATTAAAAAATATGCACGACTTGATCGCACGAACTTGCTCTTGCGAACAACAACTGTGTGTAATTACGAATTGAAGATGCATGATGTAGGTATATATTTAACGAAAAATTATTAAACAAATTATTTTTGTTTGATTTTTTTTTAATTATAAAACAATGTTTTTCAAAATTTTCAAATGCAAAATTGTTTATACTATTTATAAGCACCAGATTGCACAATTATAACAAAATCGGCGTAACCATCAAAAAGAATTATGCGAATAACCCAAAAATAAGACCATTCTCTCAAAAACGTGGAATACCTAATTCCGTTATGTGAATTTTTTGAGAAAAACCTGAAACGCAGTTTTCTTACAATTGACCTGATTATTACAGGTACTAAGTTTAATCAAAATCGTTAGAGCCATTTTCGAGAAAATTTGAAGAAACCAAAATATCTATTTGTATGGCAGCTACCCGTTCTAGATGAGCTAGAACAAAAATTCGAATTTCTCCTCTAGGGAATCACTTAAAAATTCTCTGTACCAAATTTCATGCAAATCGGTCCACCCGTCAGTGGACGCACCGACGACGCACAGACGCACAGATCGACGGACGGCATAACGAAACCCACTTTTTCGGACTTCTCGATTCGTAGTGTTAGTTTTGATTACAACCTCGAATTTTTTTTTACACGAAACCAATACTTGCCCTATAGGTAGAGCAAGTAAAAAGAATTTCAGGATCTTAATACTTCTATAAAAGCACTCTTTGGTTTGATTCCTATCAGATTATAAACAAAAAAAAATGTGCATACGTTTGGACTCCACCCTTATACATAATTATGTTTATGCTATTTTGGTATACTAGATCTTATAATAAGGTGTTACCTAATCGTGTTTTAGGCACGAGGACGATAACTTTGGCGGCAAAAATTGATAACGGTATTTGATGTGCAAACATCTATGCTGGCGGTAGAGTCAGAAAAAACGTGAACGTTCGTGTACAACGTTACGTCGTGCAACGTTACGGTGTGCAACGTTACGATCTGCATACTAGGATGGGTGCGTTCAGTGAAAAAAATCTTAAGATCCCCTTCAAGCAAAAACAAGTCGCTTTTGGATCCGCTCACGCTGATGTTTACACATATTAACCGTGAGTCCCGGCACTCACACAATTTTTTTTAAAGGGGCAAAACAAGCATTTTTTACTTTTGGGGGGGTCCATCTCGCCCCGTTTAGGAGGTAGGGGCAATTTTAGAAAAAAACTACTTACAATGAAAAAAGTAAAAAATTTACTTACAGTAAATTAATATACCGTTTTTGAAAGCTAGGAATCTATACTTTAATCCTGCATTTAAATTAAATTATTTAAGACGATAGGTAGGTACTTGAAAAGTTTTTCTGGTCTAAGTTTAGATTTATAAGGTTATTCATTTCCAACATTGTATTTTTGTATTGCAAATTTACCCAGTGGTAAGCTCATCGAGCTTGGACTTTTGACCAGAAGGTCTCAGGGTCAGGATCGAATACTAGACGAAGCAACTGCTCTTTTTTGTTTCTCTCTTGAGGCAAAAGGGTACAAAACTGAGGAGGGATTAGCAAATTTTAATAGTTACCCTCATTAGTCCATTTACAGTATCTATTGAAAACTTTCCAGGCTCTCATTAAAAACTAGATTGTTTTTCCAGACGGACAGTTTTTTTTTAAATAGCTTGCCCTCGGTTTATTGTTCCCAAGAAGTATAAAACTTATCACTTATACACAAACATACACATTTTTTTGAATGTATATATTTGAATGCGTGGGGCACCTTAAAATGTCGTCACAAATTAAAAAATATGCACGACTTGATCGCACGAACTTGCTCTTGCGAACAACAACTGTGTGTAATTACAAATTGAAGATGCATGATGTAGGTATATATTTAACGAAAAATTATTAAAAAAATTATTTTTGTTTGATTTTTTTTTAATTATAAAACAATGTTTTTCAAAATTTTCAAATGCAAAATTGTTTATACTATTAATAAGCACCAGATTGCACAATTATAACAAAATCGGCGTAACCATCAAAAAGAATTATGCGAATAACCCAAAAATAAGACCATTCTCTCAAAAACGTGGAATACCTAATTCCGTTATGTGAATTTTTTGAGAAAAACCTGAAACGCAGTTTTCTTACAAATGACCTGATTATTACAGGTACTAAGTTTAATCAAAATCGTTAGAGCCATTTTCGAGAAAATTTGAAGAAACCAAAATATCTATTTGTATGGCAGCTACCCGTTCTAGATGAGCTAAAACAAAAATTCGAATTTCTCCTCTAGGGAATCACTTAAAAATTCTCTGTACCAAATTTCATGCAAATCGGTCCACCCGTCAGTGGACGCACCGACGACGCACAGACGCACAGATCGACGGACGGCATAACGAAACCCACTTTTTCGGACTTCTCGATTCGTAGTGTTAGTTTTGATTACAACCTCGAATTTTTTTTACACGAAACCAATACTTGCCCTATAGGTAGAGCAAGTAAAAAGAATTTCAGGATCTTAATACTTCTATAAAAGCACTCTTTGGTTTGATTCCTATCAGATTATAAACAAAAAAAAATGTGCATACGTTTGGACTCCACCCTTATACATAATTATGTTTATGCTATTTTGGTATACTAGATCTTATAATAAGGTGTTACCTAATCTTGTTTTAGGCACGAGGACGATAACTTTGGCGGCAAAAATTGATAACGGTTTTTGATGTGTAAACATCTATGCTGGCGGTAGAGTCAAAAAAAACGTGAACGTTCGTGTACAACGTTACGTCGTGCAACGTTACGGTGTGCAACGTTACGATCTGCATACTAGGATGGGTGCGTTCAGTGAAAAAAATCTTAAGATCCCCTTCAAGCAAAAACAAGTCGCTTTTGGATCCGCTCACGCTGATGTTTACACATATTAACCGTGAGTCCCGGCACTCACACAATTTTTTTTAAAGGGGCAAAAACAAGCATTTTTTACTTTTGGGGGGGGGGGGGTCCATCTCGCCCCGTTTAGGAGGTAGGGGCAATTTTAGAAAAAAACTACTTACAATGAAAAAAGTAAAAAATTTACTTACAGTAAATTAATATACCGTTTTTGAAAGCTAGGAATCTATACTTTAATCCTGCATTTAAATTAAATTATTTAAGACGATAGTTTTTAAAAAAAATCGCATGCAAACTCAAAATATTGATTAAAAAAAATGGAAAAAAACCTAAGACTAATTTTTTTCAAAATTGTGAAATGATGCGCTGAATTGGCTTTCTGTGGTCAATGCAAATATCAATTTCGAATCGACCACAAAATTTGAATTGATTTATGTCTTCTAGTTTTTGAGAAAATTGATAATTACTAAAACTACTTTTGTATGAGCTTTTGGTTTTTTTTGTTGCTTACATATATACAATGCTAGCACCCAGCACTACGGCGTATAAATAGTGACATATGCATGCTGCCCCCCTGCAACCACCCTGCTTGGCCCACAATAGGATTTGGGGTATATGCGAGGTTGGGTGTATGCAAAGTTTCTTTTGCATTTAAAGAATCTGGATTCAAAATCTTTTGCATTTAAAGAATCTGGATTTAACTTTCAATTTTTCTTATATTAGTATATCCAAGTAAACAGCTGATTTCTAAATATACATATACGTGGCCCAAAGTTGCACATTTAAAATTTTCAGACATGAAAATGTATTGCATTATAAAAAATTCACATTAGGTAATACTGTACGACTGCAGCAAATATATACATTTCTTAATATGTATGTTTGTGTCTTACATACCTATATAATGCAATTGTAATGTTCAAAGTATATGTACATACCTAGATCATATAAAAAAAAAAGAACAAACATCCGAATCTCGTACCGTTATTTTTTTTATGCAAATATGGTACAGGTTATTGGATTTTTTTAGGATTTTAAAATTATTTTTATTTAACTTACAATGTTAACATTTGTTTAATAATATTTACGTTATATAATACAATGTTAATATAATACAATGTTAATAAAAATATAAATAATAATAATTTGATTGGGCAATGGCGTTGCCGTCTGCCAGTACAGGTTATTGTTTACAAAGGTCATTCATTATTCAACCTTTGTAGATTGAAGTGTTTTTTTTCTGTGAATACAAAATGGTGGCTAAGCATCCACTACTTCATGATAAACTAAATAACTTTTCAATATTTTGTTCGTTCGGGGATTTGGTGTCGACAAACGAAAAAAGCATTGCTTTTTTAGAAGAAATTGGTCTAATTCCCACTAAAACGTCAACTCCTACACTTTGTTGCAACTTACCAATGAAAGTGGAAAAAATTAAAAATATTAAGTTCGGTTGGATGTGGCGATGCTCAAAAAAAAACTCTAAAAAAAAGGTGACAAAAATTGTAGGAATACAATCAACCCATCTATCGGCACATTTTTCCATGGGCCTCAATGTCGGCTAGAGATTCGCGAAGTGCTTGCGATAATTATCTCTTTTGTGATTAAAATACCTGCGAATACAGTTTTTCAGGTAAGTTAGTTAAATCTAAATCTACAATAGTATTTTATATCATTATTTTAAAATAAGCATTTAATCGCTTGGCGCCATCACTACAATAAAAGTGAGCTTAGTAAATCTACTATAGTAGATTACTTTAACTATTGTCGTGAAATAGCCGAAATAAAAGCGTCTCACGTTAATGTTAACATTGGCGGCGAAGAAAACAAGCTTCTAAAAAAAACTATTTTATGCTGGAAAACAACGCACCACCTTCACAAATATATGGCACTTTTCTTTTATAGAAAATACTGCCTTGAACAAAAATATAAAGACGACTTGGGCTCCCAAATCATGGAATTTTTACTAGACGTAAAAAAAGTGTACCCAGGTTTTATCGATGGTGAAGAAAGTATGGGTTTGCAACTAAAGGACTTCGACCCTCCCACTGTTCACAGTGAGCACTTTGAGGGTGTTTTACCGCCAAAACAACCTCGGCTTTTCACATCAACGACGAACTCAATGAACTCGACAGTAACACCAGTACGGACGATGACTTCATTGACGAGACTTGCATACCTCTTTAATACATTGAACATTGACTTTACTATTTTAACTAACTCCTGACTTACTCAGAAACTGACAGACTGGGACGTGGAATGCAATGCAATTCTACCTTTTCGTGGTGCATTCTGGGTAACGCTAAATGAATTGCTGTACTTAACTTACAAAGATGAACCTAATCAACGTAAATACCAAAAAACAAAAATCTCATAAAAAAGTAGTTTTAGTAATTTTCAATTTTCTCAAAAACCGGAAGACATAAATCGTTTCGGTTTTTTGTGTTCGATTCAGAATTAATATTTTTATTAACTTTTATTAGCTAATTTAGCGCATCATTTCACAATTTCGAGAAAAATTGGTCTAAACTTTTTTTTCCATTTTTTTTATCAAAATTTTGAGTTTGCCTGCGATTTCTTTTAAAAACTATTGGCTCAAATAATTAAATTTAAATGCAGGATTAAAGTATAGATTCCTAGCTTTCAAAAACGGTATATTAATTTACTGTAAGTTTTGCCTACCTCCTAAACGGGGCAAGGTAGTCCCCCCACCCATAGTAAAAAATGCTTATTTTTGACCCTTCTACAAGAAACCATTATCAATTTTTGGCGCCAAAGTTATCGTACTCTCCCCGAGTTTTATAACACAAAGTATAACTATTGTAATTTGTAGCTGTTTTATTTTTCTATTTACTAAACAAACATAATGTACACATTCGTGTGACGAAGAACCAGTTGAACGTAATAAAAGCCTACCAAGATAAGAATTTAGAGAACAAATCAAATATTTTACAGGCAAGTTGAGGAGATAAAAAGTATACGGTTGTTTGCGGTTGTCTTATGATAACAATGGGTTATAAAGATTAACCTTTGTGTACAAAAAAAAATAAATTTTGCCATATTAGTATAGATAATGATCTCCAGCAATATTTGTAAAGGTTGTTTCGTAACTTTAAGTACACACAGTATAAGAAACAAAAAGTACAAAAAATAATAATGTAAGTAAAGGGTTTTTTTTTTAAAGGTATAGAACTATAAAATGAATTAAAACACAGATAAATTTTATTAATAGCCATAAAGAAAGATTTGATAGATAATTCTGGCATATGGACACCGCGACTGGGATCCAATCTTGAGGTCCAATTTTAAACAACTCTTTGCTGCTTTTTAGGTTTTATATCGGTAATAACGCGGCGAATGCTGTTCTCCAATAGTCTCTGGCTTATTGGTGTAGACTAGCGACTTCACATAACCCCACAGAAAATAAAGGGTCCACCATCTAACCAAAGATAATATAATACCAAGATGTCGCATCCAGTACAAGCAAGGTGAACCCAAAATAAAACCGTCCGTATCTGATATTGGATACGACAACATGTTGCGAAATGTTGCATTGGTCAATTTAAGGGTAGGTGTCCTGGACCAGTCCCTTGAAAAAATAGGTTGGAGTTTTGCGCTAAACTATATAGCGTTCACAATTTTCGGAATATTTTAATGAAATAAACGGCTGTTGATAGAAAATATGTTGATTCAAATACTTGTGTAGTAGTCCAAAAAAATGAAAATTTTGTTGTGTCTCAAAACCGCCAAACAAATGGAAAAATCATAAAATTTAATACGGTGCTCACTCGAATGATAGGGAAATTTACTTAATATTATATTTTTATTATTTTTATATTTTTTTTTTAGAGGTATTAGATCTCAAAACACCACCGCGTTTTTTTATTTTTTTCTTTATTATTATTAGTTCCAAAAAAAATTTGCAAAAAGTATGATAAATAAATGAAATTTACAAAGTGGTATGAATGCTTTACTTGATAAAACTTCCAAAATATATAAGATAACGAAGTTAAATTAACTTTTTTACAAAGAAAATAAATGTATGCAGTTGTTTTTATTTTTTGATTTTTTTTTTTAATTTATACAGTAAGTTTTTAGGTGCAAAAAGACAAAAAGTATTTCTTTTTTTCAAATATTTTGTTCGTACCCGTGGGAAATTGAAAATTATATTTTCTAATTTTTGGAAATATTTTTGTAACGAAAGCATCATATATCCTGCACCGGACCGCGTTTTTAAAAAAAAAAAAATTCTCCTCTAACATTCATTAAAATACAATTCAATATGACAGTATTTGTAATGCCGTTGTAAAAAAAGAACCGCCAATACAATTCCCACATATTTTTTTTATTTTTCTTTAGTATTTTGTTTATTAATTTTATTTAACAAAATAGTATATTCACTAGCCGTTTTTTTAATTTAAATTATATAAAAGAAGTCTGTTTTCCATTTTTTAGCAACAAATTGCTTGGCACACGCACACAAAGAAGTCGTTGTTCCCAAAAATTCCACTGCTATATCAGCGCCATTCTCTTCGAAAAAAAATATATTGCCCGCCCATCCGCTCTCAGATATTTTAATTTGTTTTTTTTTTTCGTGCCTGGGCTCATATACCTAGTTTTTTTCTTCTTTGCTACTGATCTGTCATTTTGCATTTCGTAGACGAGGATAACAAATATAAAAAGAAGTTATGAAATGCTTTTTTGTCTAGTAGGTATTTGATGTGACGTAGTCGTATGATGGCAGAATTTTTTTTAGTTCAACTATGGTCAAGTTCGTTGGTTGCACATTGTTAGAGGGAGGGTGGGAAGAAAGTCATCATGTACTTAGGTATAAAAAAGGGTATGTAGGTATATCGCAAATTCCCTGTCATAATTATCATGATCTCTCATGACCCCTACTGTTTGGTGGATGTTTGTGTTCACTTCGCGTGGTGGGATCTATGGAGAATATACAAGTTATTTTCTCTATGGTGGGATCGTTGCAGGAGTTTTGGTCGGATATTAGGTATGTACCTAGTATGTAAATATATTCGTATATATATTTTTTTGTTGAATCATATGTTAGAAATTTTTCTGTTTCTTTTTGAAAAGAGATCTACGATGTTGGATATAGAATTATGTGTATCTATACAAAAGATTTTAGTCATGCATATTTCGTTTTTTTTCGTCGTTGCTGAGGGATTGATTTAATTTTGCGTAGGTAATGGATGTATCAACATTTAACATTATTGTTGTGATTGAATGCGGTTTGCATTATTTTCACTGTGAGGGAAATACTGAACCAAGTAGGTAATGAATGTCAAGTGGCTGGCGCCAAAATATACCTACATATGTATAGTATAGTGTAAACAAGTTTGTAGGTACATTATATCAGTACCTAATGAGGAGAAAATCGATTTTTTTTTGTTTTTGGTGGTTGCACATGCCATTGTTAGAAGAAGGGTGGGAGTTGGGAGTGGGAGATAAGTCAAAGTTTGTTTCTTATTGTTTTAGGCACATAGGAAATTCGTTATTCTCCGTCGTGTCGTTTCAATGTGGTATGGAGATGGGGATGACCGTTAAATTCCCGTTCGAAAAGAGGAGAAAATGCATAGATTATAGTTTTTAATTTGAGATTCTGAACTCTAATTTGAATTCGTAATTCTATCTATGAGGTTCAATTTTAAAAATCGGAATATTTATTTTTGTGAAGATATCTACTTTTTTTGAAGAAGTGACGTGAATTTAGCACTATTCAACCAAAACTACAATTTCAAATTGTGCTATGGCCAAAGGAAGTCTAAAAACCCAAACAAAAAAATTGGCAAAAGGTAGGCAAAAGGAATTAAGAATTTATGTTAAATTGATGTACCTATGCATACAGTCAGTTCAAGGGGTAATTTGATACACGGGTATTCGTGTCACGTGTTGTGAAAATTTGTTTACACGTGTAGGTTGTAAATTAAAGTGTTTATAAAAATAAACGTGTAAATATAAATAAACGTGTAATTATAAAAGTGGAAGGTCTAGTTGAAATTCCTGGCATAAGATGATTTTTTTTGAATTAATAAAATTATAATTTTCTGTTTTCCAACGGATTCTGGACAGCATTACATCATAAAAACGGTTTTCAAGTAATTACACGTGTATTGCTAAATACGCGCTCAACAATAAATACACGTGTGAATTAAAATACACGTGTTCATACACGAATAATTTGATTACACATGTACCCGCGTATGTGTGTCAAGTTAGCATTAACACTTCAAAATTTTAGAAATCCAATAAACAGATTAATTGTCGTAAATTTGTCGTAAATTTGTAGTAAAAGAAAATAAATTGTCGCAATGGTTTTTTTTTAATCACAAAAAAACCTTAAAATCGCATTTTGCAGAGAATACAGCATTACCACATCTTTGACTTGCTATTATTTTTTTCCTGGATGGTTTTTTGGAACAACTTCGAGCGACAATTGTTTAAACAAATTGCCTTTCAATAAAAACACACAGGACAAATATAATAGCGAATCGATGATGTGATAATGCTGGATTCTCTGAAAAAATTAAGTTTTTTGAGATTAAAAAAAAAACATCGCGACAAATTTTTTTTCTTTCACGACAAATCCACGACCAATAACCAAGTTTTTGGAACTTAACCATTTACTTATTGCTTGTAGGTATGTTAGGAAAAATCCTATTTTGGAAGATCTTCCTTCAACGTCAACAACATTGACGAACATTGAAATTGATCAAATGGAGCAGCAGGAGTTAGAAGTTTCGCAGGAGTTTGAAATTCCTATGGCGGTTGACAACACAGTTGAGGACAACTGTAGTTTTGTACCGGAGGGCAGGCGGATAATAGATTTGAATATTTTTATTAGTAATTTAAAGAACATTTCACTGCACGGTATGAAGTTCGGTTGTACTTTAAATAATTTAGTACTAACTCAAGAAATTCGGCTAGGTAACAGAGTTTATATTGAAAATAAAAAATATTATGTCTTCAAATTTTTCTCTTTCTATTTTAGGACTTAGATCAAAATTATTTTTTAAGTGCAATATGTGCAATATGCACTTTGATATGTTCACCTGCGATCAAACAGAAGAATTTAGCGAGGAAACACAGGTTAATAAAGAAATTGTTGTGGGAACAATGTTGGCTGGAAATGGATATTCTCAATGCAAACGAGTCCTTGAGGCCATAAACATTCCTTTCATGTGCTCAAAAGCTTACCGAAAAATAGAAAACAACACGAAAGAAGTATGGGTCGAATCAGCAGAGAACCAAATGAAGGAAGCTATTGAAGAGGAAAAGCAAATTGCTAGAGAAAATGGGAACATTGACGCAAATGGTTATCCCCTAATAACTGTGGTAACTGACGGAGCCTGGTCACATAGATCTTATGGTTGCAATTATAAGGCGTTATCAGGGATTGCAACAATTATTGGTCATAACACCAAAAAAGTTCTTTTTTATGGTGTCAAGAATAAATATTGCCATGTTTGCAAATTGAACGAGAAAAAACCAGATAATGAAGCACCCGAGCACACATGCAATAAAAACCACACTGGTCCATCAACTAAAATGGAGTCGGACATCTTGGTAGACGGGTTTAAATTTTGTTTTGAAAATTATGGAGTAATTTTTGATAAATTTATTGCTGATGGTGACAGTAATGTTTATAAAAAACTTTTGGAATCCAAACCATTTCCCAACCATACCATCCAAAAGATTGAATGTGTTAACCACCTGTTTCGGAACTTGCGTAAAAAACTTGCCAACTTGACTAAAAATACGAAACACAGCATCGTAAGCAGAAAAATATTGAACTCTTCAATAGACAAGATGATAAAAGGAATAAAATGTGCAACTCAATATCGCAAAAAGAGCGAGTGTCAGGACACCGAGAAGCTTAAAATGTTGGAAGATGATATTTTAAATGTCCCTTACCACGTCTTTGGAAGCCATTCAAAATGTGCTAAGTATTTTTGCACTGGTGTAGACATAGAAGAAAAAAACAACATAGAAAAACTCGAAACCGATGGAATCTTAGACCTTGTAAAGCTTTATATATCGAGAATGGTTCAAAATGCAGGAAGTCTACTTTGCGGGTACGACTCAAATGTTTGCGAACAATTTAATAGTGTTGTTTGCCAATACGTGGGTGGCAAAAGAATTAATTTTTCCTTGGGTCAGTCTTACAGCAATAGGTGTGCCTTGGCCGTTACGCAATTTAATTCAAAAAGAGCTTTTACGGAATTTTCTAAGACCAGAAACCATAATGCTAACACCCCAAGTCGAAAACTGCTTGTAAAAACCGAAACAAAAAATCGAAACGCCCTGAGAAAAAAAAAATTATTTCGATCGCTTAATAAACCGACTCCAAGAAAACGAAAACGAAACGCTCCTGCCGACAAAAATTATGGCGATGTTGAGGACTCTACAGAAATGGTCGACTTATCACCCGCAGCCATTGACATA
Source organism: Leucozona laternaria (assembly GCA_932273885.2). Lineage (NCBI taxonomy): Eukaryota > Metazoa > Arthropoda > Insecta > Diptera > Syrphidae > Leucozona > Leucozona laternaria. The sequence goes on from OW026366.1 coordinate 148,414,537, forward strand.
AAGAAGAAAGAAATAGAAAAGCGGAAAGAACAAAACTTTACATATAGACTTGAAATTGAAAAACAAACAAAAGACCAGGCAAGTTGCAGACAATGGCATGATATAAGGAAGGAAATGGTCACTGCTTCAATTTTCGGTAGAATCTGCAAAGTCAAAAACGTTTCCAGTTACCACAATATCATAAAATCTTCTCTCTATGGAACATTTTCTTCTTCCAGCGTGTTATGGGGCAGACAAAATGAACAGATCGCAGTAAAAAAACTTCAAGAAGAAGCAGAAATTGAAGTCCAAAAATGTGGCTTCATAATTGACAGTGAAATACATTTTCTTGGCGCAACACCAGATGGTATGGTTGGAGAAACCGCAATATGTGAGGTAAAGTGTCCCTCTTCTATAAAACACATGAATATAGAAGAAGCTGTAAGACTGAAAAAGTTAACTTACCTAAGAAAACAAGGCGACAAATGGGAGCTGAAAAAAACCCACAATTATTATTATCAAGTTCAAGGACAGCTTCACATAACTGATCGACAAACTTGTTATTTTGGTGTCTGGACTTCCTGTGACTTTGTATGGCTCACAATACAAAGAGATGAGGAGTTTTGGAATATGAAAATAAAGGAAAAATTGATTTTATTTTACCAAAACCATCTGCTTCTGGAGCTGTGTGACCCCCGAGTTCCAAGAAAAATGCGCGTATGGAATACATAAGATCATCTCAATACCTGGTATTTGTTTTTTTTTTACTTTTTTGAAACTAAAATTCCAACTTTTTATTATTTAAGTAGGATTTTTCGATGCTAATCTATTAGGTTAAGGACGAATAGCAGACGTTTTTATGGACTATCTACTTGAAAAAATGAGAGCATTTAAGTATAGGTAAAGGCAAAACATTTTCATCTTAAGTTTTTATTTTATATGTATATTAATCATATTTGTTTTCCTTTTTTTCATCTTCTAATACTACTTACCTTGACGTGGTGAAGATGCTCAGTATGTTTTTTTGATTCCCTGAGCGATAGCAGCTAAGATATCTGTAGCTTTGATTTCTCTGGGTTAAAAAAACAGAAGCTAAATAGTAGTATAGTAGGTCAAATACAAAGGAAAGTTAAAAAACAATAATTATTTTGGAAGTAAAGTTGATTAACTTTTTCGACAAAATTTGATTCAACCAATGGAAACATAAATCAATGTTTGTCTATTCTATTAACTTATGAAAAAAGTAGGTACGTACTTGATTCAATTTTTATTCAATGTACTGTATAAAAACGCAGTTCAAGGACGATATCTCCGACGAAGACTGGTAAATCAAATTTATGAAGGGAGACATACTTGGAATTCTACCAAATCCAACTCTTAATTTGTCAAAAGCATGTATTTGCTTCAAATTAAAGAAAACCATCAACGTTAAAGAAAACTGCCTACCTAAGTAGATAGGTACCTACCTGCATTTTGTTCCTAAAAAAAAGCTTTGAAAGCATGTGATTAAATAAAATAATTTGTTTGAATAAAACTCAATTTGTTTCTATTAAAAAAAAGTATTATGGTCTTCTTGCGATTCTTCTTTGATGGGTAATATGCATTTTATGGGGTAAATGTAAACATTGCGGTAATCAATTTTTCAAGAGAATAATTCCAATGAAATTTATGCCTGTTTACTTCAGCCCTGTCCACATAATTTTCAAAATTATGGGAAAAATTCAAACAAGGAAGGGGTAGATGTAAACGCTGCCCTTAATCGATTTTGGGTTCGTATACGTCTTTCAACACATAATAAGTAGATTATTTGGTATCTTATAATATAATATCCGTTTTCAAAAGTTTAACAAAAATAAAATTTAATATTTTTTACTTCTCGGAAAAAATGTTTCTCTAAAAAATGCAAAAAAAACTGTCCAAATTCACCCCAAATTATTAATAAAATGAATGTGGCGCAAGCTCGCGGCGAGCCATAAACGTTTAACAAATTTGTGTGTGCATCTGCTTATTCAGCTTAAAAAAAAACCTAAACATATGGGAATAATTTATTCAAATATTTGTATAGGTACATAAAAATTCTATTTCTGACACGGTTTTCATTTCAATAAATGCCTTTAAAATAAGAAATATACCTATACACATTATTTTAAGCACAAGCAGAACTGACCTACCTCAAAGTCACTCATACCCAATACATATACCTACATAACAAAACAAAATATAGGTACCTACAAAATTAGGTATTAATTTTTGTTTTTATTTAATCCTAAATAATAGGAATATTAATATTCACAATTTACAAACCTGTACCTATGTCGATTCAATTGCAATTGGAACTTGAAGGTACAAAAACGCTCACGAAATAAACGAAAACAATGGACATCAAAAACAAATAATTTCATCCACATTCAATCGGTAATCCAATCCGCTCAAACATTAATTTTTTTTTGTTTTTCAAAGGCATGTAGGTAGAAATCATAATTCAAAAGTTTCTACTATAAAGAAATAACCACTTGCCCTAATTTTTTTTTGTAATCAACCGCACGAAAAAAATCAGAAATCCTCAAAACTAAAATTACTTACATATTGTAAACTTCCCATTATTACAATACAAGAACATGACGAAAAAACACAATGTATACGTTCTTCGATGTGTACCTACCTACCTGTTTCTAGCAAAAATGTACATGCAAATACAGCTAAAGAAGAAAAATTGACCCATATGCCATATGCCACCGCTGCTCAATATCCAAAAGACAACAACAAAAATTAAAGCAAAAAAAAACAACAAAAAATGTCTGTTCTTCCACGCCACCGGAGAGTCTCAGTTCTATAAATATGCTTGTGCGCATGCCCATGGGTGCTAGGTACATACTTATGTGCTTCGCTGTGCTGCTTGCGCGAGTGCGTAACTCTTTCCCTGTCTCTGGCTCTGAGAGAACGTTTTGCAAATCGAATCTCCATTTCCAAATGCTGAAAGAGAAAATTTTTCGTACACTAATACACTCAAATGCATTTACATGAGTTTTGGATTTGCTTCTGCGGGAGACCTACCCTTAAAGAGCGAGAGCGAAAAATCTCTCTGGAAACAATTTCAAATTTGAAATCTCTTCAAAATGCATATCTCAAGGACGAAAACAATATTTTTGTTGTTTTTATCTTTGCTTTTTTTTTAGTTTTTTGCTTATTATTTTTTGTGATCATGAAGATGGTGGGTATCTGTATAGATAGGTAGACATGCAGTAACATTTTTGTTCTTTCGTCGCAAATCGCGATATTCGTAAAAGGTAGCAAGGATTTTCTTTTGTGTTATTTGTTTTTGTGAGGTTGTTTTGTGTTCCTTGAGAAATTAAAAAAATCATTTTCATTAATTTATTTAGGTACAGGTGAATTCATAACTTGTGAGGAAAGTTGAGTTATAGTTAGGTAGGTATAGATAGGTTGGTGTGAAATGTGTATGCACCGATTTAATGAATACGTCCGTCGTAACAAGATACATTTTGCAATGGTTTTATAGGTATGTAGGTAGGTTTTTTTTTGGTTTTTTTTTCAATTTTTCATTCGTCTCGATCGTTGGCAAGAATTTTTGTTTTTATTCCTTGTGAGAATTTTTGTAGGGCAGCGGGATACATGTATGAAGGGAAGTTTCAAGGAAAAGTTTTTTTTAAGGATTTCTCTGTTTTCATGTTTGAGGGTGGAGAATATATTTTTTTTTATGGACGACTGTTTTGAAACAGGTAGACTTAATTTCATTCTTGCGCCCGTCTCGATCTTTTAATAATGGCAAGAATTTTCGTTTTTGCTAGTTTCGAGGAATTTTGGTTGGTGAATATGAAGGAAATAGGTACCTATATCTTGTTACTTTTTGGGGTGAAGAATATTAGCCGCGTTTTGTTATAGCTTAAGATCCATACCGATCATCCCATAAGAATAAAACGATACGGATCTTGATGACAGCTATGTTGTATACCTATCTCTATTTTGCTTACGTTGGTTCATTTTCATGTATTCGTTGTCTTTTTTCTTTACACTGCATTTCATACTACCTATCTTACCACGAGAAAACATCTACCCGCATTAGCAACGACTAATTTAATGATCTTCAAAATAGATCCACATAGAGAGCAGGATCCCAAGTTGTTGTTATTTTACATGTTAAAAAATTATCCTGATCAAGGTCCGTAGATAATAAAACGTGGATATTACCTACCTATTTTGTTTGTTTTTTATTTATTTATTCGGTAAATAAAAACAAATGCTTAGAAATATGTATAAATGATAATTGATAGAGCGAAAAAACATCGCTATTTTCGAGCAAATTTGCCTAGAAAACCAATAAAAAACGTAAATATTAAGAAATAAAAGGTATCATTATTATGGTATAATGAATCTTAGTTTATGCTTTAAATATCCAATAAATAGTATTTTAGCTAAACAATAACTTTACTCGATACAAAGATATGTTACACATCATTTGCGAATATACTTATACTTACTCTAACTACCTACTTTTTTATTCTTCGACGATTGAAAAAAAAAATAAAAAATAAAATTTTATACCCACCAATGTACATACCTACTTGTTAAAAACAAAATAGATGCCTACAGACAGATTTACTAGCTTTGTTCTTAGAGAAGAGTTTTTCTTTAGTATGGATATTTATTTTTAGGCTACTGAATAGTTATATTTAAACTAAAAAAATTTAACTGTGTTTTTGCATTTACATTACAATTTAGGTATCATGATTCCTTTAAACATTGAAGATTTGCACCTCTTATAATAATTGAATGTTCATTCCAATCGATATATTTTCTACAAAAATATAATCTTATATTATCTTTTATTTAATAATTCATCCTTGAAGATAAAAAAAAGAATTACCAAAGTTATAAGCCATTTCCGGAGAGCTATACAAGATCACCCAAATCCTGAATTTTATCGACCAAATAGGCAGTTTGTAATTTTGAAAAATGTTGCGTAAAGTAATGTTCATTAGTCAAAATTATTATAAAATACAAATTTTGAAAATATTAGTTTGAAAAATGAGAACATAATTATAAATATAGAGCAAAACTTTCTGTTAAGCGTTTTGAAGGCTCTCAGCTGCTCAAAATTAATGCAAATATAATTATGTGGTGTTTGGGAGAAATATGATAACTCCATTTTAAAATTTGCGTCTTCACGTTCACTTTGCATCGAGCTAGAAGCGAAATGAAATTACCGATTTTCTTTAAATTTGGAATAGTTATAAACGTTTGTCAAATTACGTTTCAAATTTGAAAGAAATCGGTGCATGCTCTAGCTCGATGTAAAGTGGACGTAAAGACGCAAATCTTTAAATGGAGTTATCATGTTCCTCCCAAACACCACAATATTGAAGTAAGCTTTAAAAATTTAAAATAATTTCCATAAATACTTTATTTTTGAAAAAAAAAGTATTTCTGGACTTATAGCCAATGTGATGCAGCTAGCTATTTATTTTGTTGGCACCTTGAAATGGTAAAAATGTGAATTGACTTGCAATCGATTATTAAATTGAAATTAAATTGAGAAGTTTGTGAACAATGTACAGCAATGATTTCTATATCAATACGTTTTCCAGGACTTGTTGAAAAATTGAAACCATTTGCTAATCGTGGTCGAAATATCAATTTAGCAGGTTTTTAATTTTTCAAAAACACATTTTTATATTTTAAGTTCAATTGAGGTTGGTTTTTTATTTCAGTTTTCTTAAAAAAAATGTTAAGTCAGAATAAGGCAGCAGAATAAGCATGCGGAGCAAAGAAAAATTATAACTTTTTTAAAGTGGGCTATATAGGTCCCACTTTGATCAATTTTGTGGGCAGTATACTATTGTATGATGTTAAAAAAGATACATTTACACACATAGATATAAATACAAAACGAACCGTAACAGTCATCAGTAGGTAGTTTGGTCAACCGACTCTATTTTTAATGCAGAAAGGAAAAGAGCTTGCAAGCACATATTATTTTCATTTTTATTTGTACTGGATGCGATATCTTTGTAACTCGACTATCTGTGGTTGTATTTTAGTTCCATAATATTTAATATTTGAATCAATATTTTCTGTCATCAGTCAAAATAGCTCAAAAAGATAAAAATGAAATACAGTGTAACTTCCATATAAGTCAAACTCTCAAAATGTGAGAACAAAAATTCGAGTTATAGAAACTTCGATTTAAAGAAATGAGAAGTTTTATTTATTGAAATGGAATATTAAAAAAAGAATTATTTTTAATCAACGGAAGTTTAAAAAAAATCAGTACAAATTACACAAATTCAAATAGCGATTGCATACTCTTCAAATTTTAACGCGCTGTTTCTTTTAACCGGGAGCAATACCTATAGGTACATATTCTTCAATAAAAACATTATTTTTGGAAACTAAAAGAATTAAAAAATATAGGTGTAGGTAGGTATACCTAATTTTGAAGATAATAATTTGCAAGAGGTAAATTATCCTTCTTAACGAAATAAATATACATAATTACATTTATATAAAAATAAAGATTAGGAAGGTAACCAGGTAGGTATGGATTTTTGATATGTAACTGCTTAGTAATCGGTGTAGGGGGTACATTGTCGTGAAACCGAATTTCCGTGATACCTACTTACCTATTTATCATTTATACATATTTCTAAGCATTTGTTTTTATTTTCAATTATAAATGGCTTTTATTCAACTTTTTGTTTCTTTATAAAAGTTTGTACAATAATTCATTTTATAGCATGGCTTACGCCGTCTGCCAGAGTGACAACTTTTTGTTGAAACAAAATTTAAAATTATACACATATCTAGTTCAGAAATAAATAAATAGCTTTACGGTATATTTATTTAATCTAGAACATTTCATCAACAATTTATGACCACCCAATTTTGGCCATTTAATATATTCAACATTTCGTTGTTTGTAAGATGATTTTTCTCCGTACACATTCCTTCTAATTTCCATCAAGACAGGGCACCTACCTATGAAGTGAAGCACATCCTCTTTTTCTCTCAGGTTACAAAGTTCACAAATTACTGGAAGATCGCTCATGTTTGGGATGAAATTGAGAGTTAGTATCTCTGCTCTGGCTTTGAAGATAAGTGTAATCAAAGCTGTTTGACAAGTTGGACTGAAATAACTATTGCTGCACAAGTTGTGGTTAAGCTTTGAAAAAATTACTCCCTGCCTAGAGTTCCTGGATTTTATTTCAAAATCAACTCCTGTTTTTGTATCGACCGCCTTTATGAGGTCATATAATTGGCTTTTCCAAGCATTGTTCATTGTTTTTATTTACCGAATATATAAAAAAATCAAACAAAATAGGTAGGTAATAGCCACGTTTTATTATCTACGGACCTGGATCAGGATAATTTTTTAACATTTAATACCCACACCTAAACTCCTCTTACTCCTTTTCCCAACCATCCTCTTCCTTCACCTCCACTATTTCCTGGGGACCACAATGGATCCATTGAGATCCGAGTGCGATGATGCGGCTCGCCGCATTTTCAGCCCTCCTTACCTATGTACCTAACATGTAATACAACAACAACTTGGGACCCTGCGCTCTATCTGGATCTATTTTGAAGATCTGAAAATTAGTTGTTACTAATGCGGGTAGATGTCTTCTCGTGGTAAGGTAGATAGTATAAAATGCAGTGTAAAGTAAAAAGAAAATGAGGTATACAACACAGCTGTCATCAAGATACGTATCGTTTTATTTTTATGGGATGATTGGTATGGATCTTAAGCTATAAAAAAACGCGGCTAATATTCTCCACCCCAAAAAATAACAAGATATACCTATTTCCTTCATATCCACCTTCATTTTTTATCCTAACCAAAAACTTTTCCTTGAAACTTTCCTTCATACATTTATCTCTCTGCCCTACAAAAATTATCAGAAGGAATAAAAACAAAAATTCTTGCCAACGATCGAGACGAATGAAAAATTAAAAAAAAAAAACAGAAGTACCTAGGTACCTACCTAGGTACATACCTATAAAACCATTGCAAAAATGTATCTTGTTACGACGGGACGGACGTATTCATTAAATTGGTGCATACAAATTTCACACCAACCTATCTATACCTACCTAACTAATAAATCAGCTTTCCTCACAAGTTATGAATTCACTTGTACCTAAATAAATTAATGAAAATGATTTTTTTAATTCCGTAAGGAATACAAAACAACCTCACAAAAATAAATAACACGAAAAGAAAATCCTTGCTACCTTTTACGAATATCGGGATTTGCGACGAAAGAACAAAAATGTTACTGCATGTCTACCTATCTATACAGATACCCACCATCTTCATGATCACAAAAAATAATAAGCAAAAAACTAAAAAAAAAAGCAAAGATAAAAACAACAAAAACATTATTTTCGTCCTTGAGATATGCATTTTGAAGAGATTTAAAATTTGAAATTGTTTCCAGAGAGATTTTTCGCTCTCGCTCTTTAAATTGACCAATGCAACATTTCGCAACATGTTGTCGTATCCAATATCATATACGGACGGTTTTATTTTGGGTTCACTTTGCTTGTACTGGATGCGACATCTTGGTATTATATTATCTTTGATCTAACGTTTTTTTTTCAACTAGTGCTTATTTCGTGAATGGTAACACTTAGCTCATGTCTGATTTGACAGATAATTAGTTTTATCCTTCCGCTGAACGAATATGGTTGTGTATACGCTTCGCTAAATGGGCCTGCGATCGACTTAGAGAAGATGCCGATTTTGCCAAAAAAAAACATCTTTTCAGATGAAGCTCATTTTGATCTTGGCGGGTAGTAAACAAGCAAAATTGTCGCATTTGGGCCATAGAAAACCCGCACGCATACATTGAAAAGCCGATACATCCAAAACGAGTCACTATTTGGTGCAAATTTCGGTCCAGAGACATAATTGGGCCATTTCTCGAAAATGAGCAAGGAGTGGCCGTTACAGTCAATGGCGATCGTTATCGGGCCATGTTGAACGAATTTTTGTTCACAAAAATTGAACAGGAGGATATTGGCAACATTTGGTTTCAACGGACGGGGGGACGGGGCTACGTGCCACACAGCCGAAGCTACACTCGATGTTTTGCGCCATTTTCAAAAAAAAAAGAAGTTATTTGGCGGACCCTTTAGTTTATCGTTGTTAAATCGCACGATATTGGAGGCCAACTCATAGGTCCAAAACAGAAAATCATGCGTTCACCAAACGGCTGCTTCAACAAATCAATTGCGGCATGAGCTGCGTTACATGCTGCCCCGTCTTGTTGAAACCATAGCTCCCCCAAATCAAGGCAATTCCATATAAATAGCAAGTAAGTTACACTCTTCTACATCACAGAGTGATGATTTTGCTACAGCTAATGAGTATAGTGTGAAAGCTACGACGTCTAATGCTGCTGCTCTTGGTTTGCCGCCTGCGCTTTCATCTTCTCTTTCCGCTGGTTTGGACAGCTCTGAAACTGATGTTGATGTAAGTTTAATGGCCAAATCACAATCACGCATTCGGTCGGTCGGGCGTTGACGGGCTTTTTACCGACTTTACGATATCATGTGTCATTAAGCGCGACCATAGAATTTTCAAAACGAAATGTAGCTTCAAACTTCGGGCGTTGAGAAGTTACGAATATGACAGAATAAAAGTTCTGTTTCCTTATAAATGCACGTTACAAATTCTCCGCAGATAAGAGAGAAACAAAAATGTCTGTATTTTATGATTTAATTTATAGAGAGTAACAATTAGTGAAATAAATAGCTTTACTAAAGGAGGTAAATACTAATGGCCATTGGGTTTTCTTTTTTAATCATTTCATAATTTTACAACCATCTTCCGAAATTGAAAATAGCAAACAAAAATATTTCTTCAATCATTTACAACTTTGATAAATAATCCAAAGAATGAGATTAGTCAACAATGTCATTCTTTGATGTCAACAAATACGTGAAAAATAAGCAAAAGTTAGGAAAAAAGAGATATGTATACAACACCGTTTTCACTAAGATCCGTATTGTATTATTTTCATGCGATGATCTACATGGATCATTTGCGATAATAAAATGCAGCAACAACATCGCCTAAAGGCTTAGCCTAGAATATTTTCGGGGCTTAACTTAAGCGCGGAAAAAACTGTGTTACACAATTCCAATCATAATGAACAGTTCTAAGAATCGAAAAAAGTTTCATAAGTTTGAAGATTGTCAAAAATAAAATAAAAAAACACTAAAATTAAATAGCGTTTTCCTTGTTTTTCTGATTACACCAGAAAAATGGTGTGTTTGACAATGACATCTTTTTGCAATATCAACGAGGAAATGTGGCTCTACGCTCTCTCTAAATGAAACACATTGTAGAGTTTACTGATCTTTATAATACATTACATTACGGCTTTAGAGTACGTAAACCAGAGAAGATAAAAATCCGGAACCAAATAACAATTACCTAAATCAAACATGTCTACTTCCAAATCAGCTGTTAAGCATAAAAAAAATGTTTTGTAGGTTTGTAATGTAATTAGGAACTTTAAAATGAAATAAATGAAACACAAACTGATTTCACAGGATTTTTGTTATTGGATAGTTTTTAGTTTAGAACTAATTAATAAAAATATACATTTATGCATCTGCCAATCAATATTCAAGGCTTTATAATATCCAATTCAATATGTATGTTGAATAATAACTAAACCATTAGTACATATGTATGTACATAGGTATAATTTTTTTTTTCTGCTGCTGTTGCATTTACTACCTAAAAAAGTCACTCATTACAAACGAACTTTCTTGGTTTTTATATTAATAAGATGATAATCAATTGTTTCTCCTAAATAAGATATCACAAATTGCATAAAAACTTTAACATTTGAAAGAAATAGAATAACCAACACAAAAAGGAGAATTATTGTGAGCTGTCAAAGCGCCAGCAAAATAGAAAATAGATCTATCCGGGCGTTGGGTTCCAGCTTACGATATTTACGATCTAAAGCTGCGCAACGCCTGAGGTAATATTTAAGATTGCCACATAAGAGTCCATTGTTTCTATTCAATATGTCAAAGTCGGAGCGAGCGAACGCGTGATTGTGGTTTGGCTATAATACCTAGCAAAACCGGTTTGGGAAATGAAGTTGTTGTTGTGGAGGATGATGATACTGCTGCTTCTATGAAAGAGGTAGTTGTTGTTGCTGAGAAAGAGGTTGTTGTTGTTGATGCTGGTGATGCTGTTGTGGGTGTTGGTGCTGCTTTGGTACTCGCTGCTGTTGGTGGTGATGGTGCTGCTGTCGGTCATGCTGCTACTGTGGCTGTGGGTGACAATGCTTCTTATAATGTTTAATTATCTGACGTTCATGAGTTAAATGTTGCTGGTGGTGTTGCTACTCTTGTTGATAAGGATCGTGTCGCAGCTGTGGAGAATGCTATTATCAATGAAAGCGTTGCCAATTTAGCAAGTGGAACCAAATCTAATAAGAGTACTGTTGGCAATGTTTTTAATCAAGTTAAAAATTCTAAATCTCACCGTTCGAAAAAGATAATGTTTGGGACTGCTGCTGTTATGGATGGTGAATTTACACTTCAGTCTGTACCTCGTCTACAATTTCTACATATTTCGCGCTTGGATATTAATGTGACGGAGGAAAATGTAATTGAATATGCAGCAACGAAGTTAAAAATCGAAAAGAATACCATGCGCTGTTCAAAACTTATTAAAAAAGGAGCAGATTCAACTTTACTCCGTTTTGTGAATTTTAAGTTGGGTATTCCAGCCATTTCGATGCTGCTTTGGATGCTTCAATCTGGCCTAGACATGTCCAATTAAAGAAATTTGTAAATTTTCCGAAAGAGGAAGGCAACACCAAGATGAAATAGTTGATCCAAAGTTTAAAGCGAATTTATCTGATATTCGCGTATATTTTCAAAATGCTGGTGGCTTACGCACGAAAACTAACGAGATTTTTCTATCATCTTCTCTTCAAGAGTTCGATGTTATTATCATCGTTGAAACATGGCTGAATTCAAATTTTACATCGTGTGAGCTCTTTGATTCTTCGTACAATGTGTATCGTAAAGATCGTTCAACTAAGACAGGATGGGATCGAGGAGGTGGTGTTTTGATTGCCGTCCGAAAGATTTTCAACAGTACTCAACACAAATTAAAGAATGAGGCAATTGATATTGAGCAGCTTTGTGTTTGTGTAAGTTCTGAAGTTTCTGCTGAAATTAAAGATTTATTTTTTATTCTAAGTTATATCTTTGTATATATAAACTATAGTAATCCCATGAAGAGGAACGAACGTAGCGCCGCCCTCTGATCACATGTTGAACCCTGTGGAACTTGTTTGGTAAAGGGGACAGGGGGTTGAGAACTGTCAGATAATGAAAGAAATAGAAATAAAAAATAAGATTGAAGAAATAATAGATGAACGGGAATACTCTATACTAAATTTATGAGAGTTCGAGGGAGAAAAAAAAAACTCAATTTTGTATAGAATAATAATAACATGAAGGAAATAGGAATAATAGTAAAAGGAGAATTCAAGGGATACTAGATATTTTGTGCTTTCTTATATGTATGTATATATGAACTGGATGAATGAATATTGTTTTTTGCTAACGTTGAAATATGTGGGATAGAAAAAATATGAATGGAGGTATGAATGAATGTGTTTCTTTTTGGAGGTTTTTGAAATATCAAATTATCATTGCATATATGTATATATATTCCTATTGTAGGCATAGATACACCATATCTATCTATGTATCTATGATTGTAGGTACTGATATTTTGTGCTTTGTTATGTAGATATGTAGGTATATTTATATGAACTGTGTATTGTTTTTTTTTTGCTAACGTTGAAATTTGAGGGATAGAAAAAATATGAATGGATGTTAGAATGCATGTGTATTTTTTTGCAGGTTTTTGAAATATCGATATATACTGATATTTTGTGCCTTATTATTTATGTATGAATATGTATATGAAGTGTGTATTGTTTTTTTTGCTAACGTTGAAATTTGAGGGATATAAAAAAATATGAATGGAGGTATGAATGAATGTGGTATTTTTACTTGCGATATAGGTACTACATGGGAAGTTATGGATTCGTACAAAAAATCGAACTCGAGATTTTGATCAAACTTTACATTACGATGATAGAGAAGTCAAAAAAAGTGGGTCTCGCAAAAACGTCCGTCTGTCTGTCTGTCTGTCGGTTCGACTACAGCTTAAACGGATGGGTCGATTTTCTTTAAACTTGGTACCTAGCGTTTTTTGGACATTCCCCCCACCCGTTTTTTTCTCTTTTTTTTTAGGACCAAAATTAACAGTAGCGGTCATACAAAATTTCTTGGCCAAAAAGGAAAAACTTATTTTTCTCAAATCCAGTGCTACCGAATTTGTTTTTAAGAACTGAATAAATTTAAATAGTTATAAGTTGCCGTTTAATAAAAAAAATGGTTACGAAAAATGGTTATTAATGGTACCTCCCAAAGAACCATTTTTTTGATTTTCGCTTTTCTCGAAAACGGTTAAACTGATTCTGATCAATTTTTTTATGAAGAAGTATTGACACATTCTAAATAATATTGTGTACCAAAATCATCAAAAAAAAACATTTTTTAGATTTTTAAAAAAAGTTTTAATATTTTTTTTGAAAACTCAATATTTCAAAAACGACTTGGTCGATTTTTATTAAACTTGGTAAATAGCAGTTTTTTAACTTTATGTAGAAGATTTTTGACAAAAATTATTCTAATACCCAAAAATAACGGTTAAAAAACCGTTAAGAAAAATATTTTGTTTCTCAAAAACGACTCCTACGATTTTCATAAAAGTTTTTTTGTGTGTCAAAATTAGTACGATCTACCATTTAAAAATTTTAAAGTTCATATTTTACCTTTATTAACAGTACCTCTTATACAACCGTTTCTTTGATTTTCGACTATCTCAACATCTGATCAACCGAATAAAATTAGATTTTGTATACAGAAGCTTGTAACAAATATAAATAAAAGTGCGTATCAAAATTCTCTAAAAAATGATTTTTGGATTTAAAAAAAAAAAATCAAAATTATTTTTTGAAAATTCGATATTTCGAAAACTGGTAGTAGATTTTTTTGTGAAGTTCAATTTTTAACGCAACATTAATAAATGCTTTAAATTGGCGTACCAATTATTTTTCTCAAAAATGTTAACGAAATTTTATTTATAAAAAATTAATTATTTTTAAAACCACTCCTACGATTTTCAAAATTTTTTTCTCATAAATAAAGATTTATATAAGAAATCAGATGGTGTACATCGCGTTGGGTTAAAACTGATTCAAAGTATTTTAATCAATTTCTTTCTAATTTTGTTGATTTAAAACAATTTACCAGTTTAAATAGTATAATTTCCTTTTATGCATATTGCACATGTGCAACACTAGGCTATATTGTTAATTTTTGTATACTCACATAATACCACCTGAAACTAAACTAAGATTTGGCAAATGGATAACATATATACTCCTATAGCTAATTTATTTCATACTATTGAACCACAATGTGATCGCGCATAAGAGCAAGTTCGTGCGACCCAGTCGTGCATATTTTTTTTGGAGGTACCTGTATTTTGTAAAAAATATTTTCATATAATTTTTTAAAGAAATTTAATTTGGAAAGTAGGTAGGTATGTACGCAAATTTCAAGTAGGTACCTATTTATTAAAATCGTATAATTATAAACCCTTTTTTCGAAATACTGAAGAGCGTGTAGGTTGGGACGAGACAAGAAAAAAATATGCACGACTGTTTCGCACGAACTTGCTCTTATGTGCAATCACATTGTGGTTCTTTAGTCTGAAATAAATTAGCTATGGTAGTCTATATTTTATCCATTTGCCAAAACTTAGTTAAGTTGTCGTATTATGTGAGTATACTAAAATTAACAATATAGCCCAGTGTTGCACATATGCAATAGGCATGAAAGGAAACTGTATTATTGATTAAAAATAGCCTTTAACGGCCTTTAGTCCATAAAAATAATTCAATAAGTCCAATTAAATAGTGCTAAGTCTTCTACATGGCTGATGTATTTCAGTAGTATATAGAATTTGTATAATAAATCCTTCATATGGAAATTATATTATTTAAACTGGTAAATTGTACACCATCTAATTTCTTATATAAATCTTAATTTATGAGAAAAAAAGTAAAAAAATCGTAGGAGCGGTTTTCAAAATAATTAATTTGTTATAAATAAAATTTCGTTAACATTTTTGAGAAAAATAATTGGTATGCCAATTTTAAGTATTTATTAATGTTGAATTAAAATTGAACTCCACAGAAAAAAACTGCTACCTGGAGCCTGTATCTATCATAAATATATTAACATCAAAGGTCGCTCACAAACAATAATTTAAACATTTTAAATGGTAGATCATACTAATTTCAACACACACACAAATTTTTTATGAAAATCGTAGGAGTCGTTTTTGAGAAAAAATATTTTTCTTAGCTGTTTTTAAACATTTGTAAGGGAGGCACCGTTATTTTTAGGTATTAGGATAATTTTTGTCAAAAATCTTCTGGATAAAGTTAAAAAACTGGTTTTTACCAAGTTTTATAAAAATCTAATCGTTTTTGAAATATTGAGTTTTCAATAAAAAAATTCAAACTTTTTTTAAAAATCCAAAAAATATTTTTTTGTAAATTTTGGTACACAATATTATTTAGAATATGTCAATAACTCTTCATAAAAAAATTGATCAGAATCAGTTGAACCGTTTTTGAGAAAAGCGAAAATCAAAAAAATGGTTCCTTGGGAGGTACCATTAATAACCATTTTTCGGAACCATTTTTTTATTAAACGGCAACTTATATCTATTTAAATTTATTGAGTTCTTAAAAAAAAAATCTGTAGCGCCGATTTTGAGAAAAATAAGTTTTTCCTTTTTGGCAAAGAAATTTTTTATGACAGCTACTGTTAGTTATGGTCCTAAAAAAATAGAAAAAAACGGGTGGGGGAATGTCCAAAAAACGCTAGGTACCAAGTTTAAAGAAAATCGACCCATCCGTTTAGGCTGTAGTTGAACAAACAGACGTACGTTTTTGCGAGACCCACTTTTTTCGTCTTCGCTATCTTCGTTATGTCAAGTTTGACCGAAATCTCGAGTTCCAAAATCTCAAGGAGGTCAAGGAAATCGTATTATTTGTGCACGGTTCCTTGTGAATTTTATTTTTGCCGTGTTATAATTTGCCCTCTCGTATGACCATAAAATAGCAAAATGTATGATAATGCATCCACAAGAATACGGCAACGCACTGTCTTGAGTTAAATCACCAAATTTGATGAGCTAATTCGGGTTTAACCTTTATCTCGCACTGAAAAACTGGAGCTTTAAGTCATAAATCTATTTTTTAATTTTTGACTCAATCTCAATACTTAGGAAATTAAAAAAACTAATTTTTTCCAAGTCATTCAATATTTTTTTCAAAAGTTGGGGTACGTATTAATTTTTTTATAATTTTTTACAAAATTTTCTACATAAAAACATTTTTTTTCGAATTAGATTTCAAAATTGGGATACCTTACTACTAGTTTTTTTCACTTTTAAGGAAAAAACATTTTTTTTGAAATAACATTTTTTTTCAATTGGCATACCTTCGACCAATGTTTTTAAAATTTTTACAAAACTTTCCAAATAAAACCTATTTTTTTCGAAAAAAATTCCTTATTTGATTTGTAAAAAAAAAACTAAATGGGTATACCTAAACTAAATTTTTCCAAAACTTTCTACATAAAAATAATTTGAAAAAAGAAATCGTTTTTTTTACATGTTTAGAACATTTAATACCTAGCTGAATACCTACCTATATACCTATACATATACTTATACCTACTTGCCTACATAACGTACCTACAAATTATAAAAAAGGCCATTGTGGTAGGTTCTAAATTCATTATAATTATTATTATTTTTGTTCTTACAAAATTCTATTTTTATGACATTTTGAAGAACAAAAATAATAATAACTATACGAAGAAAAAAATCTATATCTTACTATAAATACCTACCTACCTGTTAGCTTTTTAAATTTCTATGCAGCTAACGCGAAATATAGCAACGTTGTATTCCACTCAGATATAGTGAAATTTAACAACGTTGTTTCTATAATGTAAATTTTCACAACAAATTGAAAATCTAAGTTCCATTTACCCAAAAATAATACGAAAGTATACCTATACAATACATATACATACCCCTATCTATACGAGTTCTAAAGCTTATGAAGCAAAGCAACAAAAAATCGTATTCGTCCATAGAGCAAAAAAATTTTCATTTTCTCTGTTATTCTGCTGTTTGCCATGACGAAATAATCTATTCCAACTATCTCCCTTAGTCTCCTTATTGTTGTCAGACGCATAATAATATACTTCTCTCATTCTTATTCTTGCCTTTTTTCTCTTCCTACTTAGCTTCCACAATCAATAACGTCAGTTTTGTAGTACCCGCAGCGCCACGTATAGAACACATGTTGAATTAAATTTTTCTGTTCCATGAGAGTACTATAGTTTATATATACAAAGGTTATATCCGCCCAACGAGTGGATTAGATATATATTCCGAATATGTTTCTAATGCTCAAGCTATAGTAAGTGAATTAACACTTAACCAATTTCCTTGTATACTTGGCGATTTCAACATTGGTGATATCGATTGGTGCTACTTGGAAGAAGATCATATTTTGATCCCTTTTAATGCAAATAAAGATGTAGAAATGTTAGTAGTTGATTCATTTTCTGCTATGGGCCTGTTTCAAATTAATAATGTTAAGAACAGTTTAATCAGAATATTGGATTTAGTGTTTATTAACAATGATTTAAAGTATTCCTTAAAAATTTCTGATTTTCCTCTTTTAAATAACTCTATTCATCATAAGGCCATATCTTTCTCTTTTGAAAACTATAATTATGCTCCTGCCTGTCTCGAAAAACAAAAAATATTTAATTTTGTAAAAGCTGATTTTATGGCACTAAATAATTTTTATAATACTGTTAACTGGAAGGATTTATTGGAAGGCAAGTCTCTAGAGGATATGTTTACGAGTTTTAAAAGTATTGTTAATGATGGCATAGAACGAACATTTAAGCGTTTTAAAGTTACAAATCTTTCGGAAAAGCGTGCAGTTTTTTTTTCAGCTGAGGAAAGAATTTGATTTTCTTAACAAGTTTTTGTATAGGCAATATATTAATACTGAATCAAATATCAAACATAATTCGAAATCTTTCTTGGTATTTTTGAATACTAAAAGAAAATGTTCAGCTTTTCCTCAAAGTATGGAATACGAGGATCTTAAATCAATGATATTTTTGCTCGTTTCTTTCAAACCTCTTATAATTGTGATATTTTAACAAATATTGGTGGCTTGTACCCTGATATCACTCCTTTGATAGATTTTAAACTACCAAGTTTTTCAGAACAGGATGTTCTGGAAAGCTTAAAAGATATTGATGTTTCAAAAAAATCTGGCTTTGATATGATTCCTCCTATTATTTTGTCAAAATGTTCCTATTCACTTTGTAATGTTTTGACCCTTATTTTTAATAAATCTTTACAAACTGGTGTTTTTCTTAAAGAATGGAAAATGTCATATATAATTAGATCCCGTTTATAAGAGTGTGTTGCATATATTATTACTTGAATTTAAAAGAAGATTATGATGACGGAACTAATATACCACGACTAAGGATTATACGAATCCAATTATTATAAACTAAACAAAAACGAATTTAATTATTAAATTTGTGCAACCGGCACACGCGAAGGTAAAGATCGAATTGACGAACTGTCAAACGATCAACCAAAGACAAGAGATAAGAGAGAAGACACGAATATTGCAACAACACTGCAACAACGATGCAGCCAACCGGCTAGTCAGCTGGGGGTGGGTTCGTCGAATTAAGAAGATGTTATGTATGTACACACGACAGGTGGAAAAAAAAGTAATCGAATTAATTTTATTAATATCCAATTGTTAATGATTTAAAAAAAGGAATCGAATTAAATGTAGGTAGGTAAATACAGGGGCGTACTTACGCTACAGGGTGGGCGCCAGGAAACTGTTGAGGGTCGTTTGCCTTAACCGGGAATCTGAAATTCGTCTTCAAAAATATGAAGGAAACGCAAATATTTTTATCCCCAATGGGAAGTTTAGAAGTTTATTTTAAAATATCTGGGAAACCTTGGCTTGCGCCTGGATTAAAACCCAGAATTTTTTCGATAAAAAGATGAGTACAAAAAAGAATTATTGTTCGAAGAACAATTAAAAGAAAAATGAAACAAAGAAAAATTACAAAAACAAAGACCGTAAGAGTGGACCGCTATCACTCGGTCCCGAAATAAAACGGACAAAGAAAACTAACTTTAAAAATGGGTCACGAGTCCCAAAAAATTACAAGGATTAAACCGAATGAAACAAGGGCCAACCGAATCTTATATTTTCACAACTTATGCCACGAATTAACCACTAAATAAACACTCTACTTATCTTTTCTTATCCAACTTATTCTTTTTCCTTTCTCCTTCTTTCCTCACTTCTACTCGCCCCGTTCTGGCGACTCCAAATCAATACTTCCTCTTTCTCAAAATTATTTCCTCCACCGAAACACTTTCAAAATATATCCTAAATCCTAAACTCAAAATTACTCAAACTATAATTTATATTTTATTTTCAACTTTTTTTTCTTTTCTTTTAAACTTCCCAAATTTCTAAAAACCTCTATCGGCTTAACTGGTCAACCAAGAAGTGGTTGGTCATGCGTAGCCTATTCGTCTTCCTTGGCCCCTCTCTCACTCACACACTCACACTCTCAAACAAAAGCTTTCGTGGAACTCGGTTGCGGTACCACTCCGACGTTGAGTTCCATCGAAACTCTCTATCTCTCACACATTCAATGGATTCCCCAAGTTGTTGGCGTTCTTCCAAAACTTGACGAATCCTCGGCCGAATTCAGACTTATTCACAATAACTATTTTCGAGAAAAGCATAAGAATACAAAAAGTTGAAAATATTATTCTGAGCATTTTCTCAGCTACTCTACTCAATATAATTTTTTGAAAATGTTTCGAAGAAGGAGCCTACAATTTAATATCGATTTTCTTAACATATTGAGGAAACGAAGGAGGAAGGCAAATACTCAAATTAACTAATTATCGCGCAATCTACTATTCAGTGGACCCTTGTGCAGATTTGGGGAATTGGGGACTAGCGTTTAGCGTTCCATTCTTTTCTGCGGTCGATGTTAGATTAAGATTAAATTTATATTTTAGGATGGGCTTACAGCCATGATTAAAAAAAGAAAGTTAACTTTAGGTTGGTTTAATGATATTGTTGTTGTGTTGTTGTTTAGGTAATATCCACTTTAAGTGTACGTGTATGTTTCGTTCTGGCGTCTTCTCTGAATATTGTTATTTGTATTATGAGCTTCCTCGCTCTCTATATAGATGGCGTGCGAGTCTCCAGCCCATCCGCTGGCTCAACACGGTCGAGTCAAGTGTTACCTACTTTGTCATCCTCTCCGAGTCACCCTTAAACTCCCAGAGGACGAAGGACTCAAAATGGGGGTCGAAAAATAGGAATGGTTGGGATGGAGGGGAAAACAGATATCAAGGGTTAGACCATGACCAAACAACATGGTCAGAAGAAGGTTTTAAGAACCAATTAAGGAATGGTTTTGTTGCGGTAAATCTTACCGTAACAAATTCCACCCTTACCTACCGAGGAGTGAAAACTGGCTTTCAGAAATGAAAGCGAAGTAAAAAGGAGTAGAATAAAGGTTTTACAACACGAAAATGGAATACATACACTACTATACAACACAATTAAAAAAACTCGATCACTCCAGGTGAGAGTCAAGCACATCACAGAGCTTGAAAACTCTCAGTACCTCTTAGCGCAGCTCATCCGCTACGCGACTAATTTTCGGGGTCGTCGCAGTAAGGCTTTAAATCCTTAACATTCCAGGTACCTCGATTTGTACCTTTCTCGTCTACGAGAACGTAAGTCCACGGCGATACGCGTTTCTTAATTAGAAACGGACCTACAAACTTGGGCGCTAATTTCGCCGTATAATAATTCCCTGCTTCCGATCGGGTAAAATTGCGTCGCCAAACCAATTCGTTCGGGAGGAATTGTACATCTCTCCTACGAAGGTTATATGTTTTCGCTGCCTTCTTGGTTGCCGACTCTAACTTTTTCCCTATCTCTTCCCTAAGTTTCCTAAACTGTTCCCTAGTATCGTCCGTATTATCGCCCCTACTATTCGGAATGGTGGTTAAGGAATCATCTCCAAAAGTCACCATACCTCGACCAAAATCTGCGTAATACGGCGACACACCTAACACCTCATGCTGGGACGTGCGTATGCTACACGCAACCTTCGCCAACTGCGAATCCCATGCCCTATGATTTTCTGAAACATAAGCCCTAAGTGTTGTCTTAATAATCTGGTTTATCCGCTCCGCTGGGTTGGCCTGCGGGTGGTAATGCGCTGTAACTTTATCGTCGAACCGTAACTATCACATAAAGATTTTAATTCCCTACTTTTGAACTGCGGACCGTTATCACAAATAACGAATTTAGGGACCCCGAATAATAAAAAGACATTGTCTTCTAACTCCTTACAAACCGATTTTGCCGTTGCAGATTTCAAAGGAAACAATAGAGGGAACTTCGTGAAATAATCCACGACAGTTAAAATATAGATAAAACCCCTACTCGATTTTGGAAGTGGACCAACCAAGTCTACCCAAATCATCTCCCACGGATT
Source organism: Leucozona laternaria (assembly GCA_932273885.2). Lineage (NCBI taxonomy): Eukaryota > Metazoa > Arthropoda > Insecta > Diptera > Syrphidae > Leucozona > Leucozona laternaria. The sequence goes on from OW026366.1 coordinate 148,436,338, forward strand.
GGTAACCCCTTTCCTCTCCGTCATCAACCCAGCCGGTTTTTCATTAATAGGTTTCACGCTTTGACAGACCTTACAATTTTTAACATACCTAGTGATATCTGACCTCATTTTTGGCCAGTAATATCTTTCTCCTATCCTAGCAAAAGTTTTCTTTACCCCCATATGCCCTGCTAACGGATGGTCATGATTTTCTTCTAAAATCTTTTTCCTATCATTCTTGGGTACTACTAATTTCCACTCACTATTAGTGTTATGCACTACTACATGATTTGCTTTTACAAATTTAAATAATTTTCCCTGCTCTACTCTCCAAGCTGGAAAAGACAATGGCTTCTTTTCTACCTCTCCTATCATTTTTCCTATCCATGCATCGTTTGTGGGTTCTGAAATCCCGGATAAAACCGGTACGCTTCTAGAGAGCATATCTGGCACCACATGATCCTTACCTTTGCGGTGAACAATGTCGAACTCGAACTGCTGCATACGTACAGCCCATCGAGCCAGCCTACCCGCTGGGTCCTTCAACTTACTCAACCATATCAAAGAGTGGTGATCGGTAATAACCTTAAATCTCACCCCCTCCAGATATGGCCGCGACTTCTCTATTGCCCACAGAACAGCTAAGCACTCTTTTTCTGTGGTCGAATAGTTCCTCTCATTCCTATTAAGTGATCTGCTCAAATAGCAAACCACCTTCTCTCCCTCCTCAAAATCCTGTGTCAAGACAGCCCCAATCCCGAAATCAGAAGCATCTGTCTGAACGACAAATGGCTTCGAAAAATCCGGACACGTCAGGATGGGTGCAGCAACGAGACACTCTTTAGCCTTTCTAAAACTTTCCTCACATTCCCTACTCCAATCAAATTTCTTATTCTTTTTCAGAAGGTCGGATAACGGCTTCACCAAACTCGCAAAGTTTGGGATAAATCTCCTATACCAGGATACCGTTCCGATAAAACTCCTAACCTGCTTAACATTCTTTGGCGATGGAATTCCTAACATACTCTCTATCTTTTCTGGGTCCACGTGTAAACCGTTTCTGTCCACAACATAGCCCAAAAATTTTAAAAATGGCCTAACAAAATTGCATTTTTCCGTACCTACTTTTAATCCTGCTTTAATTAATCTCCTAAAAACTTCGTTCAAAATTTCCATATGCTTCTCAAAAGTGTCTGTCACGATGATGATATCATCGAGATAGACGAAGACATATGGTTCTAACTCAGGACCTAAAACAGTGTCTATAAATCTTTGCCAAGTTGCAGGTGCATTATGCAACCCGAACGGCATCCTCAAAAATTGAAACAAACCCCTACCTGGAACTGTGAAAGCAGTATACTTTCTGGAATCTTTCTCAACTGGAATCTGCCAATATGCAGACTTGATATCCAGTGAACTCAAAAACCTGGCATTATTTAGCTTATCTAAGATGGCCGTAATATACGGAAGAGGGTATGCATCCCTATCCGTAACCTCATTCAATTTCCTATAATCTACACAAAACCTATACGTGCCATCTTTCTTTTTAATCATGACAATGGGAGAAGCCCATGGACTGTCAGATTTTTCTATAACCCCCTCTTTAAGCATCTCTTCTAACTCTTTATCTATGAAAGACTGAACCACAGGAGACACCGGATAATACAGTTGTTTTATTGGTTCAGCTTTCGTCCTAATTTTGTGCTCCACCATCTGTGTGCACCCTAAGCCTTCTGGCATCTCCCTACAAACTTTTTCTAAACACCTATCTAACTCTTTCTTCTGTGTCTCATTTAATTCCGTTAAATGATCCGCCACGGACATCGAAGCCAACGAACTTTGGTTCGAAAATGTCCATTCCCCTGATTTCAAATCCGGGACCACACCCGATAGAGCCCAAAAATCTGCTCCTAAAATCAGTTTGTGGGGAAGGCGTGGAATAACGAGACATTCTATAAGAACTACTTTTTCCCTAACCCTGATTGGAAGTGAAGCTACTCCTTCTACTCCAATACCTGCACCATCCGCTAAAATTACTCTACCTAAGTTTGTTTTCCCTAAATTTATTCCTAAATCCTTTAAAATTTTCCATCCGTCCCTACCTATTATTGTGCGTGAAGCACCTGAATCTAAAAGTGCTAACATATTTATACCATAAATTTCAACGCCAAGGTATGGCCGTTGATCCCTACCATTTTGCTCAAGCGTGAAATCTAAATTAATGTATGCCGACTGGTTACAAGTAGGCAGCCTATCAGATTTTAACGGAACTCTCGTCCTACTGACCCGAAAGTTCGTCGTCCGTTTCCCGAACATTGTTGGCAGTTATTTTTATTAACTCCAACCCTACCACAACCATAACAACGCCTAACAGCGGAACACCTATTTGCAAAATGGCCTTCTCCATTGCAATTATAACACCTAACAACGGGCCCTGCACTATTAGTTGAAAATGGGTTCGAAGTTTGTCCTTGTCGCACAATTTGGTTGTTTTCAGTAACAACCGAAACTGTTGGAGTCTGTCTGCGTCGACCAACTTGGTTGTTTTCTGTTACAACCGAAACTGGTGAAAAATCTACACCTACGTATGCCAGATCCGGTTCTAGCAAAGTCCTACTTCTACTATTTGGTGGGGGAACGTATGATTCCACGTTTCCTCTCACCGCCTCTAAATCTCGACCTAACGCTACTAAATCTGAAATGCAATTTGGTCTAGCCAAACCAAGTTGCGTCTGGTAGAAAGGTGTCAAATTCCGTTGGATCATTGACAGCTTCCTCCGCTCTGATATTTGTTCGGAAAGCCTGCCGAACAAATTCTGCATCGTAGCCACATAGACGCCGATTGACTCATCTCGTCCTTGTGTTCGATGCCTAATCTCCTCCAATAACGAATCATCGTAATTCGGTGGCAAGAACTCCAGTTTTAATTCCCTGACGAGTTCTGGCCACGAATTAATAGAAAGCCTAACTGCCCTAAACCATATCAACGCTTTTCCTACAAATAACTCTACGGCGGACCTTAAAAGTTGCGCTTCCGTCACACCACGGGACTGGCGCATTTCCTCAACCCTCTCTACGAATGCGTTCACGGAGGCACCACAGCGCTCACCAGTGAATTTCACATTCCATTTATAAACCTGTTCGAATTTTTGCGAATTTACAACTACCTGCTCTAAAATTGGGTTTTCTAACCTATCACTATCCCTAATGCCACCAGTTCTACTATCTGCCACTACTAAGCCCGTCGATGTACCGGCAGAAGTACTCATCGACCTGTTTTGAGGTTCAGCTGAACGCTGATTTTCAACGTTCGAATTCTTTTTGTGTTCATTTTTTTGTTTCTCCTCATTTTCACTGTCATCATTCTCATCTTTATCGTCTTCATCATCTTCTAATGCAGCCATTGCCATAATTAATTTATTCTTTAGAGCCTGCTTGCTCTTTTCCTGAATCTCATTCTCTGGTATAGATCTATCTAGCCTACGTAATCCCCACTCTACTTTCGTCAGAATCTTCAAATTCTCCTTTGAAGTTTCCGACTTCGGAGGATTTTCTAAAAGTTTCCCTAACTCTCCTAACGTTTTCTCTACCGCTATTTGATCCTGTTCATAATTGAACGGGTAAGCGGGAGCTACAAAAGAATTCCTACGTTCTAACTTGGTGGCAACCCTAAGCGATTTTCGCATTTCTTCCACTGTCCCTACAGGTAAACCTCGCCACTCCATTTCGTATGCGAGTTCGTCTTGTGACAATCTATTAACCTCCATTTTAAAAAAACTTAAGAGCAAAATTATTAAAAAAGATGATTCAAAATCCTAATAAAAATGCCTTTAAATGCGCTGAAAAACTTTTTTAAAATTCTAAGAAAAAGTTCTTAAAAATATTTAAGAACACCGAATAAAAATTGCAATTAATTAAAGAAAATTCCAAAAGAAATCAAAACTAATTGAAATGAAAACAAAAATATTGCACGATGGCAACCCTATCCAGATTCCACTTTTCACTTTAAGAACAAAAAAATTAATCTCCTCAACTAAACAGAGAGACTTCCGTCTGTACAAAATTTCAATTTGAAAAAAACACTCAAAATACCTTCTAAATCTTGTAAAAAAAACTTTTGACTCGATGTCCAAAATCTTATTTATCAATATTACCTATTCTTTTAGCACGACAATAGAAAAAGAATTACCAATTTAATATAAATTAACAAAAAAAATAATTAAAAAGAATATAAAATGGATTCTCAGAAAAAGTGCCCTTTTTAAAGTGGGAACACTGATTTCCTGTTGTTTACAACTTGAATCCAAATTAAATTCCACGCAGAAAAAAAAATACCCACGAAAAAGAAAGAGACCGCACTATCAATTTCAATTAAAAAAAACTATGCAAATTTATAAGAGTTTGATTAAATGGGAGACTAAATAGGCACTATATAAGTATAGGTATATAAAAACACTAACCAAAATAAATTAAAATAATAAAAAAAATCAATAAAAACACCTTACTCCTTTGTACTTTTTGTATTCCCCGCACACCTTCACTTCACAATAATAATGTTCAGGAACGCTGCTGACACTTGTTGACCAAACAAATAAACCTAGGGATAAAAAGACTTTAGTAAAAAAACACTAAATTTTATAAAAAAGGAACAATTAATTCCACCGAAAAATAACACAAAACAAACACTTCCACAGATTATGTAGGTAGCCAGGGATTTTGCACTCAATTGCAGAACAAGAAAAAACACGTATGGGCGCCAATTTGTCGCATATAATTATTATTACTTGAATTTAAAAGAAGATTATGATGACGGAACTAATATACCACGACTAAGGATTATACGAATCCAATTATTATAAACTAAACAAAAACGAATTTAATTATTAATTATTAAATTTGTGCAACCGGCACACGCGAAGGTAAAGATCGAATTGACGAACTGTCAAACGATCAACCAAAGACAAGGGATAAGAGAGAAGACACGAATATTTCAACAACACTGCAACAACGCTGCAGCCAACCGGCTAGTCAGCTGGGGGTGGGTTCGTCGAATTAAGAAGATGTTATGTATGTATGTATACACGAGAGGTGGACAAAAAAAGTAATCGAATTAATTTTATTAATATCCAATTGTTGATGATTTAAAAAAAGGAATCGAATTAAATGTAGGTAGGTAAATACAGGGGCGTACTTACGCTACAGGGTGGGCGCCAGGAAACTGTTGAGGGTCGTTTGCCTTAACCGGGAATCTGAAATTCGTCTTCAAAAATATGAAGGAAACGCAAATATTTTTATCCCCAATGGGAAGTTTAGAAGTTTATTTTAAAATATCTGGGAAACCTTGGCTTGCGCCTGGATTAAAACCCAGAATTTTTTCGATAAAAAGATGAGTACAAAAAAGAATTATTGTTCGAAGAACAATTAAAAGAAAAATGAAACAAAGAAAAATAACAAAAACAAAGACCGTAAGAGTGGACCGCTATCACTCGGTCCCGAAATAAAACGGAGAAAGAAAACTAACTTTAAAAATGGGTCACGAGTCCCACAAAATTACAGGGATTAAACCGAATGAAACAAGGGCCAACCGAATCTTATATTTTCACAACTTATGCCACGAATTAACCACTAAATAAACACTCTACTTATCTTTTCTTATCCAACTTATTCTTTTTCCTTTCTCCTTCTTTCCTCACTTCTATTCGCCCCGTTCTGGCGACTCCAAATCAATACTTCCTCTTTCTCAAAATTATTTCCTCCACCGAAACACTTTCAAAATATATCCTAAATCCTAAACTCAAAATTACTCAAACTATAATTTATATTTTATTTTCAACTTTTTTTTCTTTTCTTTTAAACTTCTCAAATTTCTAAAAACCTCTATCGGCTTAACTGGTCAACCAAGAAGTGGTTGGTCATGCGTAGCCTATTCGTCTTCCTTGGCCCCTCTCTCACTCACACACTCACACTCTCAAACAAAAGCTTTCGTGGAACTCAGTTGCGGTACCACTCCGACGTTGAGTTCCATCGAAACTCTCTATCTCTCACACATTCAATGGATTCCCCAAGTTGTTGGCGTTCTTCCAAAACTTGACGAATCCTCGGCCGAATTCAGACTTATTCACAATAACTATTTTCGAGAAAAGCAAAAGAATACAAAAAGTTGAAAATATTATTCTGAGCATTTTCTCAGCTACTCTACTCAATATAATTTTTTGAAAATGTTTCGAAGAAGGAGCCTACAATTTAATATCGATTTTCTTAACATATTGAGGAAACGAAGGAGGAAGGCAAATACTCAAATTAACTAATTATCGCGCAATCTACTATTCAGTGGACCCTTGTGCAGATTTGGGGAATTGGGGACTAGCGTTTAGCGTTCCATTCTTTTCTGCGGTCGATGTTAGATTAAGATTAAATTTATATTTTAGGATGGGCTTATAGCCATGATTGAAAAAAGAAAGTTAACTTTAGGTTGGTTTAATGATATTGTTGTTGTGTTGTTGTTTAGGTAATATCCACTTTAAGTGTACGTGTATGTTTCGTTCTGGCGTCTTCTCTGAATATTGTTATTTGTATTATGAGCTTCCTCGCTCTCTATATAGATGGCGTGCGAGTCTCCAGCCCATCCGCTGGCTCAACACGGTCGAGTCAAGTGTTACCTACTTTGTCATCCTCTCCGAGTCACCCTTAAACTCCCAGAGGACGACGGACTCAAAATGGGGGTCGAAAAATAGGAATGGTTGGGATGGAGGGGAAAACAGATGTCAAGGGTTAGACCATGACCAAACAACATGGTCAGAAGAAGGTTTTAAGAACCAATTAAAGAATGGTTTTGTTGCGGTAAATCTTACCGTAACAAGTGGTCTTAAGCATTTAGTGAAGAACTATAGACCAATCTCAAAACTTTCAGTTATACCAAAACTGTTTGAAAAAATGGTTACCCAAAGACTTTATTTTGCTGTCGAGAATTCGTTGTCTCAAAAACAACATGGTTTTGTAAAGGGTACATCAACTTGTACAAATTTAAGTCTATTTGCAAATTATTTTAATAATCATGTGGAGAAGGGTAGACAAGTTGATGTCCTGTATACTGATTTTGTTAAAGCTTTTGACCGCGTACATCATAGTCTTCTCCTACAAAAGCTTAAGATGTTGAGATTGGATGTTTCATTTTTACATTGGTTAGATTCATACCTGTCTGACAGAAAACAAGCTGTTAAGATAGATGAATGTGTCTCAAATCTTATAGATGTGGTGTCAGGTCTTCCACAAGGGGGTCATTTGGGCCCACTTCTTTTTATAATCTTCACAAATGATTTACCTTCCATTTGTAAATATTGTAACTGCTTGATGTATGCTGATGATGTGAAAGTATTTACAGCAATATCCTCACTTGAAGATTGCTTGTTTCTGCAGTTGGATATCAACAATTTTCTTAAATGGTGCGACTACAATCATCTTCAGCTAAATTATTCTAAATGTAAAATTTTTAGTGTATCTTTATCTTCATCTCTCATTGATTTTGAATATAAATTCTATGATTTTAGTCTTCTGAAGGTAATTGAAGTTAATGATCTTGGAGTGATTTTTGACTCAAACCTTGACTTTAGATCTCATGTTGATTACATTGTATCGAAAGGTAATTCACTTTTAGGTTTTTTGAAACGGAACTCCAAAGATTTTAAGGATGCCTATACTTTGAAGACCTTTTTTATGTCTATAGTTCTACCGGTTTTAGAATATTGTTGTGTCGTCTGGTCTCCATTTTAAGAAAATAATATTTTGAGAATTGAAAGAGTTCAAAAAAGATTCACTCTTTACGCACTACGCAAACTTAACTGGGCTGAGTCTTTACCAGACTACAAATCAAGGTGTTCTCTTATTGATTTAAAAACGCTCAAATGTCGCAGGCAAGTTCAATGTATTTTGTTCATTAAAGATATTATTGATAATAGAATAACCTCTCTTGAACTGCTTTTATTAATTCCTTTCTATGTTCCTTCAGGAGTTTTTCGCAACAGAAATGAGATATTTTATCCTCCTCTTCATAGAACAAATTATGGTCTAAATGGACCAATAACCCGTTCTCTAAACCTATTTAATATGGTTCATAGTGAAATTGACCTTTTTATGAATAGAGATTGTTTCAAGAAAAAAATTTTTCAAATGTGTAATAGATAAATTTTTGAATTAAATATCAATATAATTGGTTGTAAATATGTATGTATATATCTTATTATCTGTATTATTATTTTTTTGTAATCAGCAGATCTTCGAGTCAATTGATGAAATAAATAAATAAATAAATAAACATTTACACTTCAGATTTTCCGGAACTTCCCTTCCGTAAGTCTGCTATAAATGCGGATGACACAGGAATTTATTCTTCTGATGTATTCGGTTCAGTTATTGAAATGAATTTACAATCAGGGTTGAATAGTATTTTATGTTATTTCAACAACTGGAAGATAAATAAGAATGCTTTGAAAACGCAAGCTATCTTTTTTACAAGAAAAAGAAAGACTTGCTTCCTTCCTAGCAATACCCTTAAAATGGATAAAGTAGATATTAGCTGGAATGATTGTGCTAAATATCTTATTATAACATTAGATACCAAACTCACTTATAACAAGCAAATCGGTAACACCTTAGATAAAGTCAATTAAAGATATTAAAATAATGTATCCACTTATTAACAGAAACTCACTTCTACGTGCAGAAAATAAACTCATAATTTTCGAAACTATTTTTCAATCTTTCATGTTTTATGGCCCCTGTTTGGGGAAAGTGTGCTAAGACACATATACAAAAATTACAAATAGCACAAAACAAGCTTCTTAAATTAATGCTTAAACTGCCTTGGAATTTTTCAACCCTGGAACTCCACACCAGGGCTAGCATCGATACTGTTTCGTTAAGAATCAATAACCTTTATAGGAAATATTCATGTAACTGTTCTATGCAAGATAATCCTTTGATTATAAGTCTTGTAAACTAATATATTAGCAGTTTCATTAAATTATTATTTATTTATTTTTTGTTTTTATTTATTTATTTTTTATTTATTTATTTATTTAATTATTTAATTATTTAATTATTTATTTATTAATTTATTTATACATTTATTTATTGTTTATATATATATTTGTTCATTTATTTATTCACTTATTACATTTTGTATTTTTTTTTTATTTTGAATTAATTTCAATAACTAGAAAGTTAGTTTTCATATTTGTATGTAAGTTGATACTTATTAATGTGTGACATACTGTGATATTAGTTTTATCGTTACCATTTTAAAATATATTTGTTTATATACATATTTTTTTTTTCCTCTAAATGAAAGGTTTTATCACATTTTCCTTTCAAGTACAAATTTTCTTTATAAATATTATTGTTTTGTAATCATTAAACCATTATTCAGTAGCAAGATATTATTATCAGAACTCTATGTAAATTGTGCGGTTAAAACCAAATTCAAAAATACTATGCCGTTATTAAATCTTTAAAAAAAAGTAAAGACCATATTTTTCAAAAAAACAACTTGTGACACCAATACTAAACGTTCGTGCAATAGCAAAATTTATTAAAAATTCTTTAAGAAAACATCTACTACAATAAGTAAAAATTCTCTTTAGTCCATTTAAATGTAACATTGTCCTTTCATTATGGGTAGAAGATTTTTTTCAATGTTTAACAATTTTCATATTTAAAAGCCCTCTCATTTGGCCGTTATTTTGGAAAATGGGATGTAGTAAGTTTTTTTTTGATATTCTAAAAACCGTTAGTCGGAGAAATAAAATTTCAGCATATTTTTGTGATGAATTAAATTCTTTATAATTTTTGTTAAGATTTTTTGTATACCGATAAATCAAAAATGAAAAACATTCTAATTTAAAATTGACGAATATTTTTATGTTTTCTATTAAGGGTTTTTATTTTTTTCCTTTTTTTTATCGTAATTTTGTATTTAAAATTTCTTGGTAAAATATATCCTTACCAAAAATTGTAGACAATTCAAATCCTTACAAAAAACTCTTGTGAGACTATATATAATATAGACTAACATTTTAAAAATATGATATAATCGCCCTACAACTGTTTCAACCCTTTGAAATAGAAACATGTATACCGAAGCTTCTAAATAACAAATAATAATATTGCATAACAAATTCAGTTTGCCTTGGAATTAGATATTGGGAATTGATAAAACCATATTGTTGCATTTCGGGAATATTTTGGAAAAACTGACGGAAATAGAATTTTTGTTTGTATATTCTATTGAAAATACTGCTGTAACAACTAAAAATTGAAAAATACTTTTATTTTACACGAATTTTTTGGAGATGTCTTTTTTCGTCCAAACGGAATAAAATCGCACTCTTTCATGTGGTATATTACGTCAGTAAACACACTTCGTATTTTTGAGGAGTCTTTTGCGAATCATCAAATTAATTATATGTTTTATTTAGCTTTAATCCAGTTGTAGTTCATATAATATCACAGTGTGCCGAGTAACTTCGAATTTAAATGTTACAGTAAGCCATTTTTGGGTAAAAACGATTTCAAAATTAAAAAGGACCATTAAAATTGTTTTTGTACGATTATTAAATTTTGAAAAGTCTAATTAAAATAATTGTTCGAAAAAATCGCGCCATGTTTCATGTTTGGTTTGAGGCATTTTTTTAATTTGAAAGAAGTTTTGGGGCTATTTTTCATACCCCATTTTTGGGGTGATTTTTCATTTATTGTTTAAGATTAAAACTATGTGGCCATTTTTCATAATGAAATGTTACCCCAAAATTAAAAATGAAAAATGACCCCAAAAACATGAAAAATCACCCCAATTAACAAAATTTAATCTTTTTTTGTTGTTGCTTTTCATATAAATATTTGGGGCTATTTTTCATTTTTATTTTTGGCGCCATTTTTCATTGGGGCCTAATTTTATGTAGCCAAATTTTTCTAAGGTCAGGATTTTTTAAGGTTTGGTAAGAATGTCTATTTCTGTAAAAAATAGATTTCGTAACATTATTTGCATTTACCATGCAAACTAAAAAGATGTCATTGCATTTAGCCTATTAAATTATAGCTTAATTAATACTTTCACTCAGTTGTTTTTGGCTAACTAAAATACCAGTTTGTAAATAGTCTTTTGTTTATTAATTAAAAGCGATTCCTTATAAATTAAATAATTTATTTTTGTAAAAAATACTTCTTCTCTGTTTGAGCTTTAGTTGAATAATAATAATTTTTAAGAATAATCAAAAAAACATATTATAAAAAGTATACTTAGAATTTTAAATAAAATAGGTATAGAGTAGTTGTATGTAAGTACATACTATTTGTCCTTATAACTCGGACAACCTGACAAATGATCGTCCCGATCATTATGTCTTATTAGGTACAAGGAATTAAAGATGGTGTCTAAATTAACAAAACTTATACATTAAATATAACAAATTTTCAGATGATTATAAAACTATGATAATATGTTAAATAATTAATGGTAAAATTGAAAACATTTTATATAAAACGGTATGCTATTTATAATGGTGTTACTTTTCACACTCAGAATCAAGATTAACATCAATTGAGTTACGCCAATCAGCCCAGTTACGGATATGTCTAGCTTCAATAATGCCATCATATGGTTATTGTGTAAGTTGAAAGTTTTCAATGTCCCTGATAACATATCTGTCATTTGGAAGTACCTTATGAATTTTATATGGTCCTTTAAACTTGTTTATCAATTTTTTATTTGTTCTGACAGTTTTATCAAAATTTCTAATTGCAACAAACTCGCCTTCAGTGAATATTTTTTCCGGCCGAAGCTTTTTTGTTATCAAATCTAAATTTTGTTGCTGAGATTTTCTAATTTGCTCAGAAGCGTTTCCCCTCATTTTATCAAAATCGCGATCACAATACTCAAATTTTTCATCTAAATATTCGGTAAGAATATCAACCGTAAGACCCCGCTGAACTGCTCCACTTAAAAGTTTAAAATGTGTCTTACCTGTACTACAATGGATAGAATTATTTATAGCATATTCAACTTTAGTTAACATTTTTGTCCAATCAGAATGTTGTATGGGTTCTGAAAGTTTAGCGAGCATAGATTTCAAAATTCGATTAACACGCTCAACCTGACCATTAGCTTGAGCGGAAGATGTGGCTATTTTAACATGTTCAATGTTATGATCAATAAGGAAAGAACTAAATTCCGAGGAGGTAAAACACGAAACTCGATCAGTAATAATTCTTCTAGGTCGACTTTAATATTCAAAGTACTTATTAAGGCAAGCACGTACTTCTTTGCTGCTGGTAGAATTCACCGGATAAAGCATCTACCATGACCAAAATATGGTTTTGTTTTGAACGAATAGATGGCAATGGCCCAAAGTGGTCAATATGTAAAGTATCAAAAGGTATAGGTTTCTTCGGAATTGAATGAAGTGTTCGATTATGGCAATGTGAAGGAATAGAATACAGAATACATTTTAAACAATTTTAAATAACACCTTCAACCTTTTCTTTCATAGCCGGGAACCAATAATTCATTTTGATTTGCACATGACATTTCGTAGTACCTAAATGACAAATTTGTTCATGAGCTGCACGAATAACATTACCTTCCATTTCACGTGGCACGTAAGACAACAAATGATCTTTTTGTATTTTTTTATAAACAAGTCCATGTATGTTGTTGATGTATCTTCTGCTTAAACTGGATAATATCGACTCAAAGTATCTACATGACCCATCAATGAGCCATTACTATGTTTGATAGTGTAGTTATATTTTTCCAAAACGAGAGCCCAACAAGCAGTACGTGGATTTATGGTCTGTTTATCTAACGTCTGAGCCAATGAGTTACAGTCAGTAACAATTCGAAATGGAATACCATCAACATAAGTATGGAATTTTTCGAGTGAATAGATGATGGCTAATGTTTCTAGTTCATAGTTATGGTAACGAGACTCACTATCGGAAGTAGCTTTTAAAAAATATCCTATTGGGTGAAACTTTGCATCATCTTGTTTTTGCAGGAGAATACCGCCATATCCTAATGAACTAGCATCACAATGCAATTCCGTTTCACGTGTTGGATCATAGAGAGCTAAGACCGGACTACTTATTAATTGTTCACACAAAGAAGTAAACACTCGTTTACAAGCTTTATCAAAATTGAACGCAACATTTGATTTCATCAATTATTGTCGTAAGGGATATGAGACAGTAGAATATGCATTTATAAATCTACGAAAATATGAAAAAAGTCCAAGACATTTTTGTAGTTCGGAAACATTAGAAGGGAATGGAAGATGCTTAATTGCATTTAAATGTTGATTGTTAGGTCTTATGCCTTTTTGACTTATAGTAAAACCCAAATAATCAATTTCGGTATAACAAAATTGACATTTTTTAAATTTAAGCTCGAGACGAAATCCAGCTAGTCGCCGCAAAACACGTTTGAGTAAAATAAAGTGTTCATCAATTGTATTGGAAGCCAAGGTTATGTCATATAAATAAACAACCACGCATCCTTCTTTTAAAAATGGGCGCAAAACGTAAGTTTTAAAGCGTTTAAAAATAGATTGGCCATTTTCTAAGCCAAAAGGCATAACTAAATATTCGTATTGTCCATCTGCGGTAGCAAAAGTAGTGTATTTAATCGAGTCTTCATCCATGCGGATTTGATGAAATCCGTTTTTTAAATCTAAAGTAGTAAAATATTTTTTTCCACTTAACTTTTCAAAAATTCGTCAATAAGAGGTAATGGAAAACTGTCACGAACGGTTAACTTATTCAATGATCTATAGTCAACACATTGACGTTTTTCACCACATTTTTTCGGAACTAAAAATAAAGGAAAAGCGTAAGGGGATTCACTAGGACGTATGAATTTCTTTCTTAATAATTCTTGAACATTTTCCTCAACAATCTTTTTATCTGCAAATGATATTCTTCTGGGAGCATAACTTATAGGATTATTATTAGAAAGATGTATTTTCATTTTGTAATCATGATCTATAATTGGAATATTATCAACTTCTAAATAATCGGAACATATGGTTTCCTTAATTTTTTTCTTTTTGAGATAGAGTTATATTCGGATTAATATTATAAGTTTCAGAACTTTTTTCAATTAAATCAATAGCAAAAATATTGGGTACCAAATGACAGTCTATGTTCTCAGGTTCACGAACACGAGGAGCCAAACCAACGACTGATAGGTGATGGCATAAGCAACATACGTAAGGGAATCTTAATTCTTTTCCCAAAAAGTTACTATATTCACGATGTAACACTTGACTATCAACCTTAATTTTTTTTAATATCGGAATCAATATTAAGTTCAACGTTTGGTCTCAAATTTGAAATAAACGATAAGCTTTTTTTAAACGATCGCAAGAAATTGCGACCCAATATCAATGAATGTTTAATTAAATAATCGGGAATAACATAAATTTCAATTAATTCGGTAACTCCACGAAAAGTTACATAAATTTCAATTTTACCGTAGCTACAGATTCGGAAATTACCAACTCCACTAAAACCGGACGACTGAATTGGTCCGAATTGAATTTCATTAGGAACAACGGAACGTTTAATCAAACTAATTGGGCTGCCAGTATCAAAAAGAGAAATAAATGTGTTACTATGTGAAACAGAACTCTTGGGCAGAAAAATAACACTTACATGATTTAATTCATCGAGATGTTGAGAAATTTGTTCGGAATTTTTATCATATACTTCATTGGTATCGGCATTTATTCGGTTGATATCAATTAACGCCACTTGTCGGTTATTTTGTGCAGGTTTTGGGCAATTTTGTATTATATGTTGGGTCGACCCACATCGGAAACAAGATCCTCGCTCTCTTTTTGTCTCAGGGCAAGACGAGGAATAATGCCCAACTCCGGAACAATTGTAGCAAAGAACCTGTTTAATATTGGTATTACTATTTGCTCTAAACTTGGCTTCATTAATAGACGGATTTGCGAAGGAAGTGGAAGGCTTGCTAGCAGCTGAATTGGACACATTAGCGTGAGTTGAACTCATTTCAGGTAGCTGTGAATAGCGATGAGATAATTGTTTCAGTTCATTAATATTGCGAGCAGGATACAAACGGCCACATTATTGGAATGATCTCGAAATCCATCGATTATAAATTGAATTGTCTGTCGTTCATCAATATAAGCACGAGATGCCAGCTCTTGCATCTTCAAAATGTACCCCATAATCGATGATTTTTCTGAGCTGAAGGTGGTTTTTTGCATTTTATCAATTACTTCAGATAATGAGTAACTGTGGCCAAAATTTGAAAGGAATTTTGCACGGAATTTATCATAAGTCTTGGAATCATCAATTCGTAAAAACAATTCAGCAGCGGAATTAGGTCACATTAGTCGATGGATAGATTTTAAACGGAAAGTAGAATCACCATTAACTGATTCACATAAGCGTTCAAATGTATCTAACCACTTATATGCATCTCATGAATCATCACCAGAATACTCGGGAATCGAGTGTTTAATGTCTTTAAAAGAAGGTGCAACAGACTTAAGCGACTCACTTGCTTCGTCTAACAATTTCAATTCGTTGCGTAACGCGATTAACTTCTTTTTCTTTTCAAGTAAGCGAATTTCTCTTTCAATAAGATTTCGGATTTTTTTTTAAATTTTCTTATTAAGGCTTCAAACTTGGCTTATCCCACTTCTGAGTTGTAAATGGTCTTTTGTTTATTAATTAAAAGCAATTCTTTATAAATTAAATTATTTATTTTTGTAAGAAATACTTCTTCTCTGTTTGAGCTGTAGTTGAATAATAATAGTTTTTTAAGAATAATCAAAAAAACATATTATAAAAAGTATACTTAGGTCCAGTTTTTCAGTACGACATTAATGTTAAGCCCGAGTTAACTCATCAATTTTGGAGAGTTAACTCAGGATTAACTGAACAGATGCTTTTGATGTCTTATCCACCGAGTTTGTTTAGTCGTTCCGCATACATTCTTCACCAAAAAAAACTGCTTCTCACTTAACTGTGGGTTAATTTACTTCTTGAGTTAACGAACTCTAGTTTAACTGAGAACTGAAAAACTGGCCCTTAGAATTTTCAATAAAGTAGGAATAGAGTAGTTGTGTGTAAGTACATACTATTTGTCCTTATAAATTCCTTTCTTTTCTCTACAGGGTGATTCGCATAAGGTGTGACAAAAAGCTAGAGCATTTAAAACAGAAAACAGCACTTTAAACAGAAAATCCCTTTTTTTTGTGTCTTTAAATAAAATTGTTTTAGAAAATATTTTTTGAAAAATTAATTTTTAAACTCAAAATTTTGAAAAAAAAATTCAAAATTATTTGTTTTCAAAATTGTACGTAATTAAGTACAGATTTTGTTTTCAAAATTCAAAGCTCTTATTAGTTTTTAGTCAAAAACAGAAAACTGGATTCTATAATGTCATGAATTTTTTGAGAAAATTGAAAATAACTAAATCCATTTTGTTCCCAATTTTCTAAGGAACAAGAAGAGATTTTAATATCTGGTTTTTGGTATTTTGACCAAAAATTAATAAGAGCGTTGAATATTAAAACAAAAATACTACTTAATATCGTAAAATTTTGAACAAAATTAGTTTGAATGACTTATTTAATTTTTTTTTTTTCAAAATTTTGAGTTTAAAAATTAATTTTTCAAAAGCTGTTCACAAAAACAACTATATTTTGAAATAAATAAGAAAAGATTTCTAGCCTTGCATAGAGATATAGCATGGCATTGTGAGTGTAACCGTTGTTTTTAAATAATTTTTTGTCTGTTTTAAGTAATTTTTTTTAGAAAATTGCCTCTTCTGGCTAAAAGGGGGCAAGAAATGTTTTTTTAATTAATGAAAGAGTTTTTAAAAAAGAAAATCAACTTTATTAAATGGCAACAAAACAAATATTAACTTAAAAGTATCTCCGGATCGGCGTTGAATCCAATCGATGAAAATGATAGTGGTAGCAAAGATAATATAATACCAAGATGTCGCATCCAGTACAAGCAAAGTGAACCCAAAATAAAACCGTCCGTATCTGATATTGGATACGACAACATATTGCGAAATGTTGCATTGGTTAATTTAAAGAGCGAGAGCGAAAAATCTCTCTGGAAACAATTTCAAATTTGAAATCTCTTCAAAATGCATATCTCAAGGACGAAAATAATGTTTTTGTTGTTTTTATCTTCGCTTTTTTTTTTTAGGTTTTTGCTTATTATTTTTTGTGATCATGATGATGGTGGGTATCTGTATAGATAGGTAGACATGCAGTAACATTTTTGTTCTTTCGTCGCAAATCGCGATATTCGTAAAAGGTAGCAAGGATTTTCTTTTGGTGTTATTTATTTTTGTGAGGTTGTTTTGTATTCCTTAAGAAATTAAAAAATCATTTTCATTAATTTATTTAGGTACAGGTGAATTCGGTTAACTTATTCAATGATCTATAGTCAACACATTGACGTTTTTCACCACATTTTTTCGGAACTAAAAATAAAGGAAAAGCGTAAGGGGATTCACTAGGACGTATGAATTTCTTTCTTAATAATTCTTGAACATTT
This sequence comes from Leucozona laternaria, assembly GCA_932273885.2. Classification (NCBI taxonomy): domain Eukaryota; kingdom Metazoa; phylum Arthropoda; class Insecta; order Diptera; family Syrphidae; genus Leucozona; species Leucozona laternaria. The sequence goes on from OW026366.1 coordinate 148,453,918, forward strand.
TCCTCAACAATCTTTTTATCTGCAAATGATATTCTTCTGGGAGCATAACTTATAGGATTATTATTAGAAAGATGTATTTTCATTTTGTAATCATGATCTATAATTGGAATATTATCAACTTCTAAATAATCGGAACATATGGTTTCCTTAATTTTTTTCTTTTTGAGATAGAGTTATATTCGGATTAATATTATAAGTTTCAGAACTTTTTTCAATTAAATCAATAGCAAAAATATTGGGTACCAAATGACAGTCTATGTTCTCAGGTTCACGAACACGAGGAGCCAAACCAACGACTGATAGGTGATGGCATAAGCAACATACGTAAGGGAATCTTAATTCTTTTCCCAAAAAGTTACTATATTCACGATGTAACACTTGACTATCAACCTTAATTTTTTTTAATATCGGAATCAATATTAAGTTCAACGTTTGGTCTCAAATTTGAAATAAACGATAAGCTTTTTTTAAACGATCGCAAGAAATTGCGACCCAATATCAATGAATGTTTAATTAAATAATCGGGAATAACATACATTTCAATTAATTCGGTAACTCCACGAAAAGTTACATAAATTTCAATTTTACCGTAGCTACAGATTCGGAAATTACCAACTCCACTAAAACCGGACGACTGAATTGGTCCGAATTGAATTTCATTAGGAACAACGGAACGTTTAATCAAACTAATTGGGCTGCCAGTATCAAAAAGAGAAATAAATGTGTTACTATGTGAAACAGAACTCTTGGGCAGAAAAATAACACTTACATGATTTAATTCATCGAGATGTTGAGAAATTTGTTCGGAATTTTTATCATATACTTCATTGGTATCGGCATTTATTCGGTTGATATCAATTAACGCCACTTGTCGGTTATTTTGTGCAGGTTTTGGGCAATTTTGTATTATATGTTGGGTCGACCCACATCGGAAACAAGATCCTCGCTCTCTTTTTGTCTCAGGGCAAGACGAGGAATAATGCCCAACTCCGGAACAATTGTAGCAAAGAACCTGTTTAATATTGGTATTACTATTTGCTCTAAACTTGGCTTCATTAATAGACGGATTTGCGAAGGAAGTGGAAGGCTTGCTAGCAGCTGAATTGGACACATTAGCGTGAGTTGAACTCATTTCAGGTAGCTGTGAATAGCGATGAGATAATTGTTTCAGTTCATTAATATTGCGAGCAGGATACAAACGGCCACATTATTGGAATGATCTCGAAATCCATCGATTATAAATTGAATTGTCTGTCGTTCATCAATATAAGCACGAGATGCCAGCTCTTGCATCTTCAAAATGTACCCCATAATCGATGATTTTTCTGAGCTGAAGGTAGTTTTTCGCATTTTATCAATTACTTCAGATAATGAGTAACTGTGGCCAAAATTTGAAAGGAATTTTGCACGGAATTTATCATAAGTCTTGGAATCATCAATTCGTAAAAACAATTCAGCAGCGGAATTAGGTCACATTAGTCGATGGATAGATTTTAAACGGAAAGTAGAATCACCATTAACTGATTCACATAAGCGTTCAAATGTATCTAACCACTTATATGCATCTCATGAATCATCACCAGAATACTCGGGAATCGAGTGTTAAATGTCTTTAAAAGAAGGTGCAACAGACTTAAGCGACTCACTTGCTTCGTCTAACAATTTCAATTCGTTGCGTAACGCGATTAACTTCTTTTTCTTTTCAAGTAAGCGAATTTCTCTTTCAATAAGATTTCGGATTTTTTTTTAAATTTTCTTATTAAGGCTTCAAACTTGGCTTATCCCACTTCTGAGTTGTAAATGGTCTTTTGTTTATTAATTAAAAGCAATTCTTTATAAATTAAATTATTTATTTTTGTAAGAAATACTTCTTCTCTGTTTGAGCTTTAGTTGAATAATAATAGTTTTTTAAGAATAATCAAAAAAACATATTATAAAAAGTATACTTAGGCCCAGTTTTTCAGTACGACATTAATGTTAAGCCCGAGTTAACTCATCAATTTTGGAGAGTTAACTCAGGATTAACTGAACAGATGCTTTTGATGTCTTATCCACCGAGTTTGTTTAGTCGTTCCGCATACATTCTTCACCAAAAAAAACTGCTTCTCACTTAACTGTGGGTTAATTTACTTCTTGAGTTAACGAACTCTAGTTTAACTGAGAACTGAAAAACTGGCCCTTAGAATTTTCAATAAAGTAGGAATAGAGTAGTTGTGTGTAAGTACATACTATTTGTCCTTATAAATTCCTTTCTTTTCTCTACAGGGTGATTCGCATAAGGTGTGACAAAAAGCTAGAGCATTTAAAACAGAAAACAGCACTTTAAACAGAAAATCCCTTTTTTTTGTGTCTTTAAATAAAATTGTTTTAGAAAATATTTTTTGAAAAATTAATTTTTAAACTCAAAATTTTGAAAAAAAAATTCAAAATTATTTGTTTTCAAAATTGTACGTAATTAAGTACAGATTTTGTTTTCAAAATTCAAAGCTCTTATTAGTTTTTAGTCAAAAACAGAAAACTGGATTCTATAATGTCATGAATTTTTTGAGAAAATTGAAAATAACTAAATCCATTTTGTTCCCAATTTTCTAAGGAACAAGAAGAGATTTTAATATCTGGTTTTTGGTATTTTGACCAAAAATTAATAAGAGCGTTGAATATTAAAACAAAAATACTACTTAATATCGTAAAATTTTGAACAAAATTAGTTTGAATGACTTATTTAATTTTTTTTTTTCAAAATTTTGAGTTTAAAAATTAATTTTTCAAAAGCTGTTCACAAAAACAACTATATTTTGAAATAAATAAGAAAAGATTTCTAGCCTTGCATAGAGATATAGCATGGCATTGTGAGTGTAACCGTTGTTTTTAAATAATTTTTTGTCTGTTTTAAGTAATTTTTTTTAGAAAATTGCCTCTTCTGGCTAAAAGGGGGCAAGAAATGTTTTTTTAATTAATGAAAGAGTTTTTAAAAAAGAAAATCAACTTTATTAAATGGCAACAAAACAAATATTAACTTAAAAGTATCTCCGGATCGGCGTTGAATCCAATCGATGAAAATGATAGTGGTAGCAAAGATAATATAATACCAAGATGTCGCATCCAGTACAAGCAAAGTGAACCCAAAATAAAACCGTCCGTATCTGATATTGGATACGACAACATGTTGCGAAATGTTGCATTGGTTAATTTAAAGAGCGAGAGCGAAAAATCTCTCTGGAAACAATTTCAAATTTGAAATCTCTTCAAAATGCATATCTCAAGGACGAAAATAATGTTTTTGTTGTTTTTATCTTCGCTTTTTTTTTTTAGGTTTTTGCTTATTATTTTTTGTGATCATGATGATGGTGGGTATCTGTATAGATAGGTAGACATGCAGTAACATTTTTGTTCTTTCGTCGCAAATCGCGATATTCGTAAAAGGAAGCAAGGATTTTCTTTTGGTGTTATTTATTTTTGTGAGGTTGTTTTGTATTCCTTAAGAAATTAAAAAATCATTTTCATTAATTTATTTAGGTACAGGTGAATTCATAACTTGTGAGGAAAGCTGATTTATTAGTTAGGTAGGTATAGGTTGGTGTGAAATGTGTATGCACCGATTTAATGAATACGTCCGTCCCGTCGTAACAAGATACATTTTTGCAATGGTTTTATAGGTATGTACCTAGGTAGGTACCTTGGTACTTCTGTTTTTTTTTTTTAATTTTTCATTTGTCTCGATCGTTGACAAGAATTTTTGTTTTTATTCCTTCTGAGAATTTTTTAGGGCAGAGAGATACATGTATGAAGGAAGTTTTTTTTTAAGGATTTCTCTGTTTTCATGTTTGAGGGTGGAGAATATATTTTTTTTATGGACGACTGTTTTGAAACAGGTAGACTTAATTGCATTCTCGCGTCCGTCTCGATCTTTTAATTCGAGGAATTTTGGTTGGGATAAAAAATGTAGGTGGATATGAAGGAAATAGGTATCTCTTGTTACTTTTTGGGGTGGAGAATATTAGCCGCGTTTTGTTAAAGCTTAAGATCCATACCGATCATCCCATAAAAATAAAACGTTGGTTCATTTTTATGTATTCGTTGTCTTTTTTCTTTACACTGCATTTCATACTATACCTTACCACAAGAAGACATCTACCCGCATTAGTAACAACTAATCTTCGGATCTTCAAAATAAATCCAGATAGAGAGCAGGATCCCAAGTTGTTGTTGTATTACGTGTTAAAAAATTATCCTGATCCAGGTCCGTAGATAATAAAACGTGGCTATTACCTACCTATTTTGTTTTTTATTTATTTATTCGGTAAATAAAAACAAATGCTAAGAAATATGTATAAATGATAAATAGGTAAGTAGGTATCACGGAAATTGGCTTTCACGACAATGTACCCCCTAAACCGATTACTAAGCAGTTACATATCAAAAACCCATACCTACCTGGTTACCTTCCTAATCTTTATTTTTATATAAATGTAATTATGTATATTTATTTCGTTAAGAAGGATAATTTTCCTCTTGCAAATTATTATCTTCAAAATTAGGTATACCTACCTACACCTATATTTTTTAATTCTTTTAGTTTCCAAAAATAATGTTTTTATTGAAGAATATGTAGGTACCTATAGGTATTCCTCCCGGTTAAAAAAAACAGCGCGTTGAAATTTGAAGAGTATGCAATCGCTATTTGAATTTGTGTAATATGTACTGATTTTTTTTAAACTTCCGTTGATTAAAAATCATTCTTTTTTTAATATTCTATTTCATAAAATAAAACTTCTCATTTCTTTAAATCGAAGTTTCTATAAATCGAATTTTTTTTCTCACATTTTGAGAGTTTGACTTATATGGAAGTTACACTGTATTTGATTTTTATCTTTTTCAGCTATTTTGACTCATGATAGAAAATATTGATGCAAATATTAAATGTTATGGAACTAAAATACAACCACAGATAGTCGAGTTACAAAGATATCGCATCCAGTACAAATAAAAATGACAATAATATGTGCTTGCAAGCTCTTTTCCTTTCTGTTTTAAAAAAAGAGTCGGTTGACCAAACTATCTACTGATGACTGTTACGTTTTGTTTTTTATTTATGTCTATGTGTGTAAATGTATCTTTTTAACATCATACAATAAAATACTGCTCACAAAATTGATCAAAGTGGGACCTATATAGCTCTACGTCCCACGTTAAAAAAGTTATAATTTTTCTTTGCTCTGCATGCTTATTCTGCTGCCTTATTCTGACTTAGCATTTTTTTTAAGAAATCTGAAATAAAAAACCAACCTCAATTGAACTTAAAATATAAAAATGTGTTGATCATGTATAGCTCTCCGGAAATGGCTTATACCTTTGGTAATTCTTTTTTATCTTCAAGGATGAATTATTAAATAAAAGATAATATAACAAAGATTATATTTTTATAGAATGAATGATTGGAATGAACATTCAATTATTATAAGAGGTGCAAATCTTCAATGTTTAAAGGAATAATGATACCTAAATTGTAATGTAAATGCAAAAACACAGTTAAATTTTTTGAGTTTTAATGTAACTATTCAGTATCCTAAAAATAAATATCTATACTAAAGAAAAACTCTTCTCTAAGAACAAACGTAGTAAATCTGTCTGCAAATAAATTAATCTTTCTACCAATATCAAGATCAGGTAGGTAGGCATCTATTTTGTTTTAAACAAGTACGTATGTACATTGGTAGGTATAAATTTAAATTTTTTTTTTTTTTTCAATCGTCGAAGAATAAAAAAGTAGGTAGTTAGAGTAAGTATAAGTATCTTCGCAAATGATGTATAACATATCTTTGTATCGAGTAAAGTTATTGTATAGCTAAAATACTATTTATTGGATATTTAAAGCATAAACTAAGATTCATTATACCATAATAATGATACCTTTTATTTCTTAATATTTACGTTTTTTATTGATTTTCTAGGCAAATTTGCTCGAAAATAGTGATATTTTTTCGCTGTATCAATTATCATTTATACATATTTCTAAGCATTTGTTTTTATTTACCGAATAAATAAATAAAAACACAAACAAAATAGGTAGATAATAGCCACGTTTTATTATCTACGGACCTTGATCAGGATCATTTTTTAACACGTAATATAACAACAACTTGGGATCCTGCTCTCTATCTGGATCTATTTTGAAGATCCGAAAATTAGTTGTTACTAATGCGGGTAGACGTTTTCTCGTGGTAAGATAGGTAGTATGAAATGCAGTGTAAAGAAAAAAGACAACGAATACATGAAAATGAACCAACGTAAGCAAAATAGAGATAGGTATACAACACAGCTGTCATCAAGATCCGTATCGTTTTATTTGTATGGGATGATCGGTATGGATTTTAAGCTATAACAAAACGCGGCTAATATTCTCCACCCCAAAAAATAACAAGAGATACTTATTTCCTTCATATCCACCTTCATTTTTTACCCTAACCAAAAACTTTTCCTTGAAACTTTCCTTCATACATTTATCTCTCTGCCCTACAATTCTCAGAAGGAATAAAAACAAAAATTCTTGCCAACGATCGAGACGAATGAAAAATTAAAAAAAAACCAGAAGTACCTAGGTACCTACCTACATATAAACTATTGCAAAAATGTATCTTGTTACGACGGACGTATTCATTAAATCGGTGCATACACATTTCACACCAACCTATATCTATACCTACCTAACTATAAATCAGCTTTCCTCACAAGTTATGAATTCACCTGTACCTTAATAAATTAATGAAAATGTTTTTTTTAATTTCTTAAGGAATACAAAACAACCTCACAAAAATAAATAACACCAAAAGAAAATCCTTGCTACCTTTTACGAATATCGCGATTTGCGACGAAAGAACAAAAATGTTACTGCATGTATACCTATCTATACAGATACCCACCATCATCATGATCACAAAAAATAATAAGCAAAAAACTAAAAAAAAAGCAAAGATAAAAACAACAAAAACATTATTTTCGTCCTTGAGATATGCATTTTGAAGAGATTTCAAATTTTAAATTGTTTCCAGAGAGATTTTTCGCTCTCGCTCTTTAAATTGACCAATGCAACATTTCGCAACATGTTGTCGTATCCAATATCAGATACGGACGGTTTTATTTTGGGTTCACTTTGCTTGTACTGGATGCGACATCTTGGTATTATATTATCTTTGGTTCAAGGTTGTTGTAGGTATGTGTATACTTACATAGCGAGAGCATTCATTAAGCTGATATTTCCTCAGCAACCACACCAAGCTATAAACTTTAAATAAAAGTCCAAATTTGCAGTTTTATTGGTCGTTTCGCGAGATTTTTGTGTACGATTATTCATTCAGATTTTTCAAAATTAAAAAAGGACCGTTCTGCCAAAGATAATATAATACCAAGATGTCGCATCCAGTACAAGCAAAGTGAACCCAAAATAAAACCGTCCGTATCTGATATTGGATACGACAACATGTTGCGAAATGTTGCATTGGTCAATTTAAAGAGCGAGAGCGAAAAATCTCTCTGGAAACAATTTAAAATTTGAAATCTCTTCAAAATGCATATCTCAAGGACGAAAATAATGTTTTTGTTGTTTTTATCTTCGCTTTTTTTTTTAGTTTTTTGCTTATTATTTTTTGTGATCATGATGATGGTGGGTATCTGTATAGATAGGTAGACGTGCAGTAACATTTTTGTTCTTTCGTCGCAAATCGCGATATTCGTAAAAGGTAGCAAGGATTTTCTTTTGGTGTTATTTATTTTTGTGAGGTTGTTTTGTATTCCTTAAGAAATTAAAAAAAACATTTTCATTAATTTATTAAGGTACAGGTGAATTCATAACTTGTGAGGAAAGCTGAATATAGTTAGGTAGGTATAGATATAGGTTGGTGTGAAATGTGTATGCACCGATTTAATGAATACGTCCGTCGTAACAAGATACATTTTTGCAATAGTTTATATGTAGGTAGGTACCTAGGTTCTTCTGGTTTTTTTTTTAATTTTTCATTCGTCTCGATCGTTGGCAAGAATTTTTGTTTTTATTCCTTCTGAGAATTGTAGGGCAGAGAGATAAATGTATGAAGGAAAGTTTCAAGGAAAAGTTTTTGGTTAGGGTAAAAAATGAAGGTGGATAAGAAGGAAATAGGTATCTCTTGTTATTTTTTGGGGTGGAGAATATTAGCCGCGTTTTGTTATAGCTTAAGATCCATACCGATCATCCCATACAAATAAAACGATACGGATATTGATGACAGCTGTGTTGTATACCTATCTCTATTTTGCTTACGTTGGTTCATTTTCATGTATTCGTTGTCTTTTTTCTTTACACTGCATTTCATACTACCTATCTTACCACGAGAAAACATCTACCCGCATTAGTAACAACTAATTTTCGGATCTTCAAAATAGATCCAGATAGAGAGCAGGATCCCAAGTTGTTGTTATATTACGTGTTAAAAAATGATCCTGATCAAGGTCCGTAGATAATAAAACGTGGCTATTATCTACCTATTTTGTTTGTGTTTTTATTTATTTATTCGGTAAATAAAAACAAATGCTTAGAAATATGTATAAATGATAATTGATACAGCGAAAAAATATCACTATTTTCGAGCAAATTTGCCTAGAAAATCAATAAAAAACGTAAATATTAAGAAATAAAAGGTATCATTATTATGGTATAATGAATCTTAGTTTATGCTTTAAATATCCAATAAATAGTATTTTAGCTATACAATAACTTTACTCGATACAAAGATATGTTATACATCATTTGCGAAGATACTTATACTTACTCTAACTACCTACTTTTTTATTCTTCGACGATTGAAAAAAAAATAAAAAATTAAAGCTTATACCTACCAATGTACATACGTACTTGTTTAAAACAAAATAGATGCCTACCTACCTGATCTTGATATTGGTAGAAAGATTAATTTATTTGCAGACAGATTTACTACGTTTGTTCTTAGAGAAGAGTTTTTCTTTAGTATAGATATTTATTTTTAGGATACTGAATAGTTACATTAAAACTCAAAAAATTTAACTGTGTTATTGCATTTACATTACAATTTAGGTATCATTATTCCTTTAAACATTGAAGATTTGCACCTCTTATAATAATTGAATGTTCATTCCAATCATTCATTCTATAAAAATATAATCTTTGTTATATTATCTTTTATTTAATAATTCATCCTTGAAGATAAAAAAGAATTACCAAAGGTATAAGCCATTTCCGGAGAGCTATACATGATCAACACATTTTTATATTTTAAGTTCAATTGAGGTTGGTTTTTTATTTCAGATTTCTTAAAAAAAATGCTAAGTCAGAATAAGGCAGCAGAATAAGCATGCAGAGCAAAGAAAAATTATAACTTTTTTAACGTGGGACGTAGAGCTATATAGGTCCCACTTTGATCAATTTTGTGAGCAGTATTTTATTGTATGATGTTAAAAAGATACATTTACACACATAGACATAAATAAAAAACAAAACGTAACAGTCATCAGTAGATAGTTTGGTCAACCGACTCTTTTTTTAAAACAGAAAGGAAAAGAGCTTGCAAGCACATATTATTGTCATTTTTATTTGTACTGGATGCGATATCTTTGTAACTCGACTATCTGTGGTTGTATTTTAGTTCCATAACATTTAATATTTGCATCAATATTTTCTATCATGAGTCAAAATAGCTGAAAAAGATAAAAATCAAATACAGTGTAACTTCCATATAAGTCAAACTCTCAAAATGTGAGAAAAAAAATTCGATTTATAGAAACTTCGATTTAAAGAAATGAGAAGTTTTATTTTATGAAATAGAATATTAAAAAAAGAATGATTTTTAATCAACGGAAGTTTAAAAAAAATCAGTACATATTACACAAATTCAAATAGCGATTGCATACTCTTCAAATTTCAACGCGCTGTTTCTTTTAACCGGGAGGAATACCTATAGGTACCTACATATTCTTCAATAAAAACATTATTTTTGGAAACTAAAAGAATTAAAAAATATAGGTGTAGGTAGGTATACCTAATTTTGAAGATAATAATTTGCAAGAGGAAAATTATCCTTCTTAACGAAATAAATATACATAATTACATTTATATAAAAATAAAGATTAGGAAGGTAACCAGGTAGGTATGGATTTTTGATATGTAACTGCTTAGTAATCGGTTTAGGGGGTACATTGTCGTGAAAGCCAATTTCCGTGATACCTACTTACCTATTTATCATTTATACATATTTCTTAGCATTTGTTTTTTATTTACCGAATAAATAAATAAAAAACAAAATAGGTAGGTAATAGCCACGTTTTATTATCTACGGACCTGGATCAGGATAATTTTTTAACACGTAATACAACAACAACTTGGGATCCTGCTCTCTATCTGGATTTATTTTGAAGATCCGAAAATTAGTTGTTACTAATGCGGGTAGATGTCTTCTTGTGGTAAGGTATAGTATGAAATGCAGTGTAAAGAAAAAAGACAACGAATACATGAAAATGAACCAACGTTTTATTTTTATGGGATGATCGGTATGGATCTTAAGCTTTAACAAAACGCGGCTAATATTCTCCACCCCAAAAAGTAACAAGAGATACCTATTTCCTTCATATCCACCTACATTTTTTATCCCAACCAAAATTCCTCGAATTAAAAGATCGAGACGGACGCGAGAATGCAATTAAGTCTACCTGTTTCAAAACAGTCGTCCATAAAAAAAATATATTCTCCACCCTCAAACATGAAAACAGAGAAATCCTTAAAAAAAAAACTTCCTTCATACATGTATCTCTCTGCCCTAAAAAATTCTCAGAAGGAATAAAAACAAAAATTCTTGTCAACGATCGAGACAAATGAAAAATTAAAAAAAAAAAACAGAAGTACCAAGGTACCTACCTAGGTACATACCTATAAAACCATTGCAAAAATGTATCTTGTTACGACGGGACGGACGTATTCATTAAATCGGTGCATACACATTTCACACCAACCTATCTATACCTACCTAACTAATAAATCAGCTTTCCTCACAAGTTATGAATTCACCTGTACCTAAATAAATTAATGAAAATGATTTTTTAATTTCTTAAGGAATACAAAACAACCTCACAAAAATAAATAACACCAAAAGAAAATCCTTGCTTCCTTTTACGAATATCGCGATTTGCGACGAAAGAACAAAAATGTTACTGCATGTCTACCTATCTATACAGATACCCACCATCATCATGATCACAAAAAATAATAAGCAAAAACCTAAAAAAAAAAAGCGAAGATAAAAACAACAAAAACATTATTTTCGTCCTTGAGATATGCATTTTGAAGAGATTTCAAATTTGAAATTGTTTCCAGAGAGATTTTTCGCTCTCGCTCTTTAAATTGACCAATGCAACATTTCGCAACATGTTGTCGTATCCAATATCAGATACGGACGGTTTTATTTTGGGTTCACTTTGCTTGTACTGGATGCGACATCTTGGTATTATCTTATCTTTGGTTTTATTTTGGGTTCACTTTGCTTGAACTGGATGCGACATCTTGGTATTATATATATTATCTTTGGTGGTAGTTTATTTGTGCTGCGTAGTTTATGTGACCACTTGAAGGGTATTTGTTTATTTTATCCGAGTATGGGAATTCTTCTATGTTGATGGTCACATCGCTGGTCGCATTAAGATTGTCCAATGCTTATGTTAAGGCTGAAGTGGAATTTATATTGTATGGCAATCCACTTGGAGTTGACTCTTGATCTGGCACTTGGGTTAGATACATAAGTCCCCCTCCTTAGAATTGTTGTTCCACCATTACCACCAGGGACAATTTATTTTCAAACTACTTTTGTATAGGAGAATTATTATTACAAATATTGAGAGTATTATAATACTATGCACAAAATATGATATGCTTGAGTGTTGTTGGAGTTTATGCATTTTTTCGTCAATAATACTTATGTTATCAATGTCTTCTAATTTGGTTTCTTTATATTCTTTAAGGTTACATATGTTTGCATATAATTCACTATTATCAAGATAGGTGGATTTTTCCTCGATGTTTATAAAGTTAACAAATGTTTGATCATTGACACTTGCTTTACAATTTTCAAAATTAATTAATACGTTATTTAATAGCTGAATTTTGTCTCTTTCATCACACCCAGTTTTTATTTTGACTCCAGCACTTTTTACCAACCATATTCCCTGTTCTATTCATATTACATTATTTTTTTCTTTATTGATTATCTTGGTACAATCCTTATCATTTATGCAATTTTTATAATTTTTTAAATGTGTTAATTCTTTTTCTATTTTTTAATTTATCAAAATCTATTTTATATATTTATATTTCTTCGCTGTTTAGCATTGATCCGATCATTACGTTTAATTTACTTGAAGGAATATTACTCTGTATCTTTTCAACAAAATATTTTATTTTATTTAGTTTTAATCTTATTTCTAATTTTATTAATCAATTTACATAATTTGTACTTTCTTTTTTTGAATTAAGGAGATTAAACTTATGCAATTCTTGAAATTCATGGAAGATTTTGTTTATTCGTTTATTGAATATGTTATTTATTTCAACTTGCTTATTCATGTTTACAATTAATTCGTGATTATTTTCCTTATTCATAATTAACAGCAGCAATTAACGACTTGTATTTATTCTATGCTCAATATGGATATAGTTTTTTATAACAGGAACTTTATTTAGTTTGATTTTGACAAAACCTTCTTGGTTATTTATATTTTCAATGATAATTTCACTGCTTACTCCCAGAATTATTAAAATCAATATTTTTATGACAGCCATTCTATTTTATTATACTGCTACAACTTGGAATATCATCCGGATCTTAAGCACTATCTTCTATTCTGCTTGAACTTCCTAAGCTAACTAAAACATTTTTTAACTGATTCTTGATTTTTATCTGCAATATCGTTTGTCAAAGATGTTGTTGCTGGAACGGATGATGTCGTTCTCTTCTTCTTATTCTTATAGAATTTATTTGGGATAATATCGTTTAGGTTTCCGTATTTAGTTTTTCTTTCCCTCTGTATGTTTATAGGGTGTTCCTGCTTTGTATCTTTATAAAAGAACCTTGGAGCTCCCTTGTTATATTTCTTAGGATAATTTACTATTGTAAATTTCCCTAGTTTCTTCGTTTTCTTCCCTATCCTTATTTAGTTCGTTAATTGTTTTTGCCTTTAAAGATTTAAATTTTTCGAATAATATTTCTTTTTCAACTCTACCTGTATGTATATCAAGAGGTTTTTGCTTAACTGTTGTTAAAAAAGAATTATTGTAATAATAGACTGCCTTGTAAACTAGATTAATTTTATCTAAAGTATTTTTTACTTCTTTTCCATTCAGTTAACACCTATATTTTTCCTCTATTGTAGAATGAGCTCTTTCAATAGGAGAGTTTCCCGTATGTTATCTTGGTTTGTTAAAATGAAATTCTATATTTAGATCCTGTAGTAAAGCCTTAATTAAGTGTTGGTCGAATTCATTATCTGCCACTATCGTCATGGGTTTATCATGATGAGCTATATATTGCATCAATGCTTCTTTAATGTTTTCTCCCGATCAATCGTTTAATAGAGTTTAAGTTAACCTCTTACTAAATTTGTCAATTGTGGACAACAATTTAAGACTAGCTAGAATAATAATGTCAATGCGTACTATTTGATTTATATCATGGGGAGTCTCTGTTACTTTAAAATTTGGTTTGATGGGGTTACGATCATATTTATTTTGTCTACAAGCATTGCAACTGTTTATAACTTCTATTATAACTTTTCTCAAAATTAGGAAAATATATGTGATTCCTTTATCCAATGTAATTTTCTTCAATTCCAGAGTGAGTGGTTTCTTATTCGTGATAAATTTTGATTTGTTATGTGGCTTCTTTTCTGTTTTAATTTCTTTTGTTAAATAACTACATTTATAAAATTTAATTTTTGTTGTATTAAATAATTTAATTAACTTCTGTTGAAGTAAATTATAAAGATGTTCATTCTGGCAATATATTCCTGTTTGTTGTGTTTTTAATAACTCTTTAATTCTTTCCTCAAATTCTGAAGATTCAATTATTTTTTCAGATAATATACTAAGGGTTCTATTATTGATTAAATTTTGGCTTCTTAATTTTCTCCCGTTATATTCATCGTCTACAACAACTTGTCACTTGAATTGATTTACTGCTTTTTCGACTATAGGAATAAATCTCTTTCCATAAATCTCTTTCTAACCTCTTCTTTCGAGTTTCTTGTGGCTAAATCTGATTCCGTTTCTGAATAATTTATTTCGTTTCTACTTTCTCTACTTAAGTAATCTGCGACTGTGTTTTGTGTACCTTTTAAATAATCAATGTCAAAGTTATATTCTCCTAGAGACAAAATCCATCTCTGAAGTCTTGGCGCAATATCTTTACCTAAACTTTTTGTCTTAAGCCATTTAAGAGGTTGGTGATCAGATTTTAACATAAACTTCTGTCCATATAAATAAGGTCTTAGGTATTTTGTTGACCATACAATGGCTAATAATTCCTTTTCGGTGGTGGAATAGCTTCGTTCATGTTCATTTAACGTTCGACTTATGAATGTAATTGGGTGTTTATCCTGGGATAACACGGCTCCAATAGCGAAATTGCTAGCGTCTGTAGTTAAAACGAACGTTTTACTGAACTCTGGATAAGCTAATACAGGAGGGGATATAATTGATTGTTTTAATTTTTCGAACGATTTAATGTATTCTAATTTTTGAATATCAATTTTCTTACCTTTCCTAATTTGCTCATAGGACATGCTATGCGTGCATAATCTTTGACAAATTTTCTATAATATCCCGTGAGTCCGAGGAACGATTTAATCTCTGTAACTGTCTTAGGAGTTAATTTTTTTTTGAATAGCGTGTATCTTATCCTCATTAGGCTTTAAACCGTCTTTAGTAATTAATTGTCCTAAAAATTTGGTTTCCCTTTTCAGAAATTCGCATTTATCAATTTGAACTTTCAAGTTATATTTTCTTAAACGATCAAATATTTTATTTAAATTGATCATATGTTTTATTAGAGAAGTACTGAAGAAAAGGATGTCATCCATGTAAACTACGCATATTTTATTTATAAGTCCCTTTAAAACTTCGTTCATCATGCATTGAAATGATACTGCGGCGTTTTTTTTAACCCAAATGGCATTCTTAAAAATTCGTAGTGGCCGTTAGGTACACTAAAAGCTGTTTCCTCGATATGCTTAGAATTAACGAGTAACTGATGGAACCCTTTAGCTAAGTCTAGAACTGAAAAATATTGAGCTCGTCCTAATTTTCCAAGAATGTCATCTATATTGGAAAGCGGATATTTATATTCAATTGTGTTTTCATTAAGCTTGCGGTAATCAATTACCATACGCCATTTATCTTTCCCTGAATTATCTGTTTTCTTTTTTACCACCCATACTGGGGAATTACATGGAGATATTGATTTCCGTATTATATTGTTGCGCAGCATTTCATCTATTTGCTTATTTATTTCAATTTCTTGTATCTTAGGATAACGGTAAATTTTAGTAAAGATTAGAGTTTCATTTTGTATTCGAATTGAGTGAACAGTTTGCGTTGTAGCACTAAGTTCTTGACCATCTTTATAGAATGTATCTCTATTATTTTTTAAAAATTTAATAAGCTCATTCTTTTTTTCATTTTTTAAACCATTGTGTAGGAATTGACTCATGTCATTTGAGTTTTCTTCTAGCGTTAATATTTCATTATATTGAAAAGGACCCTCATTTACGTGGGTTGCCTCTACTTTATTGGTTGTCGAACACATAAATTTAATTTTATTGTTATTTATTTCTAAATATCCTTCTTTAAGATTAATGATACGTCCTATTGAATTAAGTAAATTTGTACCTATAATTCCCTCAAAATTCTTCTGAATAAAATTGGTTAATTTACAATCCATTGTTGCATTGCAATTAAACTCTATTGGAACATTTGTTGTTATTTCTTCGTCGATAAACAAATAAGAATTTACTGTGTTAATTTTAAGAGCGATTTGTGATTTCCTTCTTTTATATTTTTTAACTTATTTTGATCTAGAAGAGTCATGGTAGATCCGGTATCTGCTAAAACTTTCAACTCTTCGTTTTCTACTTTTATTGTTATATAATAAAATATTATACAATTTACCTGTTCTTCTGAGTTTAAATCTTGTTCAGTGATTCTATTCACTTCCATTGGTTGTACCCTATCATTCTCGAATCTCCTATTCTGATGGTGATTAGAATGATTAAATCTAAAATTATTTGTGTTATTGTTCCCGAACATTCTTTGCCGTTTTTGTCTAATCTGCTCAGATGAAATTCTATTTTCATATCTTGGTCTAAAATTGTTATTTTGGTTGTTTTGTCTGAAAGGGTTGACATGATTGTACATATTATTGGAAGGGTTTTTTTGTGGGGCAAAATTTGTATTTGGTTCTTGGACTTTTCAAGAAGGTCGTATGCCTCCATTATCGTTTTTGAATTACTTGCAACAACAATTGCCTTTTGGCTTGGTGACATTGTATTTTTAAATGCTTCTAAAGCAATTATCTCATTACTATTTTGAGTATAGATTATATTTGGTTCTAACTGTGATTTTGTTTGCAGTTCTTGCAATAAGCTTTCTATTTTTGTATAATTCTTAATTGTATCATTTTCATTTACAGAATTTATTTCAGTTATAAGTCTTAAATATGATTTTTCGATTCCGAATTTTCTTACCAGTTATTCTTTAATCTGTGTCCATGGTGCAAGGTGTTGCAAACTGTTGGTTGCTCTGAGTGCATCATCTTGAATTTTCTGGTGGACAACGAATATGGCTTGTTTGATATATTTACATCGGCTCCCGAATTCTACCTAATAGATACTCCATCGACGGTATGAAAACTGCTAGGTTGTCTTGTGTTCCTCTGTAGGGGTTAACCATTCTGAGTTCCTTCAGGTAGAATTTTTGCTGTTCCAGGTGTTGGACTTGATCTGTAGGAACCTGCACTCTTAATTGCATTGCGGCTAACTCTTCTTGTTGCCGTGCAAGCGCAGCTTGTTGAGTTCTTTGTTCTTCCACGTTCATTTTGTGTATATATTGTTCTTATTAAACTGAGTTATTTAAATTTATTTTTAAATGTTCTTTCTCAATTTAACACTTTTGTTCAAACGCTTTTCACTGCTGTATGTTTCAAGTTAGGTGATTAGGTGGTCTTTCTCTAGGAGACAGTGCAACATATATTTATTTATGAGTTGCTGTACTTTTTACTAACTGTTTATATGTATATGTATACTTTTTGTTTTTTTAATGTTTACCGTATAATAATTTAAATTTACTACCGGGTGAATTTAATTTTCACTAAACATAATAAGTTCGTATCACTAGATTTCGTCTATCAATCAATTTCCATTTGATATCTTAGCGAAGTCCTACCGACTGCGCCAGAAATGTTTTTTAATTAATGAAAAGAGTTTTTAAAAAGAAAATCAACTTTATTAAATGACAACAGAACAAAGACTAACTTAAAAGTATCTCCGGATCGGCGTTGAATCCAATCGATGAAAATGATGGTGGTAGTTTATTTGTGCTGAGTAGTTTATGTGACCACTTGAAGGGTATTTGTTTATTTTATCCGAGTACGGGAATTCTTCTATGTTGATGGTCACATCGTTGGTCGCATTAAGATTGCCCAATGTTTATGTTAAGGCTGAAGTGGAATTTATTGGCAGTCCACTTGGAGTTGACTCTTGATCTGGCACTTGGGTTAGATATATAACTGGCACGCTCAAGCTTTTTGTTACACATTATGCGAATCACTCTCTATATTCAATTATTTGACCATTCTAGTGTTTTGAGACCTTGAACTTGAAGATCTGTAAAGTAACTTCATATTAATCAAAGATTTGGAAAAGATTTTTTCGGTAGTAAATTGCAGGTTTCTTCCTTTCCTGCGGATACGCGCAGAGGATTGATTTATACATAGTTGCAACTGACTATACCTTGGTTCTCCTCGATCTGTCGTGCCACCAAATTTATGAACTTATACTTATAAAAAGGTTATCTAAAAATTACAATATATATGAAGCTAGTTTTCTCCTCTTCCTCTTCCCTCATATACTTACTGACCAGCAAAATATTGTCTAACCCACCAAAATGTATCGTGTTATATTTCCTGCACATTTACCTTAAAGATCAGATTAACAGAACTCAAGCTATAGGAGTATACCTAAGCAATGCAGATTTAAATGAAAATCAATATAAATGTAGGCAAGGCCGTAACCAGGGAGGGGGAGGGATCACAGGGGTTTGACCCCCCCTGAATAGTTTGAGGGGTGCATTTCTAAATCACACTTTTTCGCTTCAGTAGGTATGATATTTTAGACAAATTTCTGCTGCAGTTATTAATAATGTTCAAAATTTTCTGATTTTAGTATAAAGAGTATCTAGGTTTCTTCATAATTTTTAATGAAAGTAGTAAGGTACCTACTGTACCTAACCTGACAACCGCAAGTATAACCCCTTTTGCTTGAACTGCATACGGTACCTATATCTAAAGCGGCCCATGCACATTATGCAAGTGTGCACACAGTTGTCATACACGCACACGGTACAAATCGAAAAACCGGCACAAAAACTCTAAATATTTTGATTTTTTCTATACCGTGTGCTACTAGACAAACAGCGGTCAAAGAGTCCAACAAGGATCTGTTTCCCAACACCCACAAGCTTCTAAAAATTCTGGGGACATTACCGGTTACAACATGCACACCGGAAAGAACATTTTCTACAATGAAACGTCTGAAAACTTATTTGAAAAATTCTACCGGTGAAGAAAGACTAAAAGGATGAACTGACATTAACATCGACAAATTGAGATTGACACTGAGGAAGTTATCGATGTATTTGAAGCTAAAGCCCAGTACGCAGCTGATGCGAAACGAAAAATCCCATACAAAAATGATACAACGAAATCATAAACGAGAATTTCGTCCTTCTTTTCGTTTTGCAGTACGCTGTTCGATGAGCAAAATTGATAATTGTAACAGATTATTTGGAGAGGTCTCTCTCTTTTTTCGCACTCAATTTATTGCCCGGACCATTAATTGTGTGCGGAAAAGTGACATTTGAGGTTTGTTCGTGTTTTTATTTGCTGTTTCTTTCAATACAAAATGGCTTTCTGTGATTTTTTTGCGCTTGTGTTTGTTTTTGTTTTTGCAAATGGTTACGCTTTCGATTGTCATTTTTTCGCTGTGGTTTTCGTAAGCATTTCGTTGTCGTGTTGGAGACCACCGAAAAATTTCGTTTCGCATCAGCAGCGTACTAGGGTTAAGGCCAGAAGACTGAATATAGAGACCTATCACCGTATCCGTTCGGAGAATTCTCCGATCGGAGAAAATTTCCGATTGGGGGAAAAAATTGTCTGGCTACGGCCTTGAATGTAGGTACATAAGTTGTTAGCTGATTTGATTTTAGTAAAGAATTGAAATCGTAACGAAAATGGTTTTCATCCGAATAAATAAACAAATACATGCATAAATAATCTAATAAAAATTCAAAATTTCAGACTCACACAATCACATCCGTTTCTATAGAAATGTACAAAAATTTATTAATTAATTTTTAATTTTTATTTAACTTACATACATCTTCTTTTAAATTACAGGCATCATTTTTTTCAAAAGTATTTCTTTCTCTGGTGGTAAGAATTTAACATTTCACTCGGTACCTACCTCTGCTTTTTATTTTCAAACATCATTGAGAAACAAAGCTGAACAAAAAAATGTATGTATAATAGGTAGCAAACAAAAATGTTCCTTAGAAAATCTAAAGCATCCAAAAATGAACAAAATTTAAAATAAAAAAAAAAGAAATCTTTAATACCAAATAAAAATGTTCTTAAGAAAATTTAAAGCACCCAAAAGTGCTAAATGATAATAATGTAGGTACATGTTTTTTGTATGTATATCTGGGAATCTGAAAAAAAGACTAATTTGCATCCGCATTCGCATCGACAACCGTATTCCTACCCTCTCAAAACTTGATTTGCATTTGCACTGAGACTGAGGGTGGGCGGCTGATTTCATTTGAAACCCAACAGTAGGTAAATCTGAAAACAAAAATTACAAAATGCCATAACTGCCAAAGCAAAACTACTTCAATGTATGCTCCTCCACACAGCGAACGAAAAAAATATTTCCATTCGTTTTTCGTTTCATGTGATACGTTGATTGAAAGGTGGCGCTCCCTAGATCACGAATATGCAATTTTTTAATTCCCTAAGATGCCTAGTTCAGTCAAAAATCACGTTTGAAGATGTCAACTTTGGGGGGTCTACGACGCTTAGTTTAGCCGCAAATCGCGTTTAAGGATAAACATTGGTTTTTCGTTTCATGCGATACGTTGATTGAAAGGTGGTACTCCCTAGATGACGAATATGCAATTTTTAATTCCCTTACGGCCAATTTCTTCACAGAGTTATAATGCTGATACCGGTACTAGTCCTAAAATTAGTACTCAAATCGGTATCAACTCATTTCTTCACACAAGTTCTACCCCCTGGTGCTGGCAAATTGATATCGAGTATCAGTTAGGACTCGGTACTAGCTGGCTCCTCCAAATCAGCTAGTACCTGGTTATTATACCAGTTGTTAGTACTCAAATCGGTACCAAATGATTTCTTCACATAAGTACTAAGCCCTAGTTCTGTCAAGTTGGTACCGAGTACTATTAAGAACTCGGTATTAGCTAGGACTTCCAAATCGACAGTCTAGTGGTGCTAATACCTAATAAAGATAATTTCTCCAAGCCTGTCACACACATACTTACACAGAAAAATTTCCAAAACTCCACTAATAAAATAACACACAATGTTCTACTTAAATCAAACGCTTCATCTGGAAGCTGATTCAGAACAGAGCACCACGGATCACTCCTGTAAATAGCGGCAGGACTTCATTGGCATTCGTCATCTTTCTACTCTCTATCTAGCAACGACGACCGTTTTGCTATTCACTGCGTAAATCAAAGACTGGAAAATTGTTGAAGTCACTTCCGAGTGTCAAATTTCATAGTTGATGCTGCTTTCAGGGGAGACAGTCATCGTAGTATGGATATTATATCCTCTTTTTGATAATATACCTATACATAATTCATTCGAAATTAAAATTAAATAAAAATCGCTGTCAAGTAAATATGAAAATAAAATTTGAAATGCCAAAATTTTGTAAAAATCAGAATTAGACCAGTTTTAGACGTTTTAAGTCCTAGTACCGCTGGTTGTATTTGGATCCGGTACTAGTGATGTGAAGAAATGCTCAGGTACTTACTTTTCGTTAGGACCGAGTACCAGAGCTAGTACCTGGTCTAGCTGGACTGGGTAATAGGCTGGCTTAGTACTTTTTGTGAAGAAATTGGGCGTTAGATGCCTAGTTCAGTCAAAAATCACGTTTGAAGATGTCAACTTTGGGGGGTCTACGAGGCTTAGTTTAGCCGCAAATCGCGTTTAGAGATAAACATTGGTTTTTCGTTTCATGCGATACGTTGATTGAAAGGTGGCACTCCCTAGATCACGAATATGCAATTTTCAATCCCCTAAGATGCCCAGTTCAGTCAAAAGTCACGTTTGAAGATGTCAACTTTGGGGGGTCTACGACGCTTAGTTTATCCGCAAATCGCGTTTAAGGATAAACATTGGTTTTTCGTTTCATGCGATACGTTGATTGAAAGGTGGTACTCCCTAGATGACGAATATGCAATTTTTAATTCCCTTAGATGCCTAGTTCAGTCAAAAATCACGTTTGAAGATGTCAACTTTGGGGGGTCTACGAAGCTCCGTTTAGCCGCAAATCGCGTTTAATGATAAAAGTTGTTTTTTTCTTATCATGTACGATGTACGGTGTTAATTGGTGTTCTTGCAGTATATGTTTAATAAACAATACTTTGGGTGGCCCGCTCCGCGGGTCTTAAGGATTTTAACTCCCTTTTTCGGGGGCACACCCGCTCACGCAACTCCGTTGCTCCGCTTAGGGTATGTTCAGTCGCCAGGCAGGCGCCTATACCAACAGTTTTTTTTTAATCAAAATACCCTTTATTGAAAGTTTCATATCTCTATACAATAATTTTTTGGCCCTTAAAAGAGATGTTGGCCTTCTTCCATTTTGTGTGGGTTTGGTTTTTGAACGCTTTTAATGGGTTTTAAGCGATGAGGAATTTTCCTTTTACGCTTAAAATTCAATTTAAAAAAAAAATGAATTTTAAGCGTTTGGATAGTCAGGATGCTTTTTCAGGGTTCTGATCATATCCATGCACATGCTGCTAGGTACATACTCTTTCCCTGTCTCTGGCTCAGAGAGAGAACGTTTTGCAATTCAAATTTCCAAATGCTGAAAGAAAACTACCTAAATATCTATATCGCCAATCTACTCGAACGCATTTACATGAGTTTTGGATTTGCCTCTGCGAGAAACTTATCCTTAAACTAGCTCATCACACATTACTTTCATAATATCATACTAGCACTTTCTCACTCAAACGTTCTTACTGTCTTCACATTCACTGTTGCATTTTTACACTGTCACATTCTCTAGTTTCAAACTGTCATACTTTTTTTGTTTTCACAATGGCTCACTTTTGATTTTTACACTGCCACACTCTTTTATTTTCACTCTCTCACACTTTTTTTCCCTCTCACAAATTTTGTTTTGACACTGTCAGCCTTTTTTATTTCAACACTGCCACCCTTTTTTTATTTTCACTCTATCACACATTTTTATTTTCACACTGTGACACTTTTTAGTTTCACACTGCCACACTTTTAACCTTAACCCTCTCACAAATTTTGTTTTGACACTGTCAGAATTTTTTATTTCAACACTGCCACGCTATTTCATTTTTACTCTCAAATATTTTTGTATTTTCACTCACAATTTTTTGTTTTGATACACACCTTTTAGTTTCACACTGCCACACTTTTATTTCCACGCTCTCACACTTTGCTACTGATACACTCTCACATATAAAACCAAATATAACATTATTCAGTTACACTGTCACAGTGCCGCACTGTTTAACTATTATACATTTTCGCTCTTAAAACAGACTGTATCACACTGTATCAGACTGTCACACTGTCAAACTTAAAGCCAAAGATACCAAAATACCCGACACACTGCCACACTGTCACACTGTTGGCATGTCTAGAGTCGCAGCCATTTATAAAACATTTTCTTTAAAAATTAAGTTTCAAACGCACTTAATATTTCTGTTCGACCTACAAACAAAGCTTTGGAAGAGCTAGATTTTGTACTAAGGGTGCGTGGCATCCAATCACTTTCTTAGAATCGTTATCAATTTTATCATTCATCTGACCTTACTTTTGGGAAAACGCAAAAAATGAATAACTTCTTTATTTGACGGTTCTCAGATTTTTTAAGTATGGATAAAATAAAGATCTCGATGTTGTAAGTCGCAATCGCACTTTTAGAGATGACATTTGCATCAACATTCCATTTTTGGAAATTTTAGGACTTATTCAATTCTTCCAACTAGTGATTTAATTAAATAGAGAACTTGGGACTGTTGTAGGATTATGAAATACGGTAGAACAGTAGGTCTTGAAATGCAAACAAAAAATCGAAAGGTTGAGGTTTTCCATATTGTAGGCGTGGTATCCATCCACTCTCTCAGAATAGTTATCAATTATGAAGCACTTCCGATTGCTGTAGAAATTAAAATTAAATAGAGTGGTATGATCTGAAGTTCATATATAAAGTTATAAATTGAAAACTGGAGATTTTCTATTCTATTTCATTTTGTTACTAAATTTCTCAAATTTTAGTGAGTAATCACAAATTTCTCCCATAAATTGAAGTTTTTCAATATTAGTCTTATTAAAATAATTGAAACTAAACCTTTATAAACATAGAACTTCGTGTAGATTTAGATTAAATTATTTTGTACGACTGTCTTGTTATTACACACACATGTTCTTGTAGATACAATATAGATTGCATATTTTTTACGAATTGTCTACATTGTCGACAAACTGATGTCGACAATTGTGAATTGTTTACATTGAATTGTCTACATGTAGACAATCGTGTAGTCTACATTTATAGTCTACATGGCGCAACACTGGCTGCCTCTGCAGTGCGTGATCCCTGCATATCACCTAATGTTTTAACCGCTGAAGCTGCACCTAAGGTGCCAGTTATAGCTTTCATTAAAAACCATCATTAAAAATTTAGAAAGTGAAATTAATAAAAATAAAAAAAAATAAAAATGATAGCTCAAATTATAATTTTTGTGAAAAAAAAAAATTGATTCGGGTCTAAACTTCGCCATAAAATGACGTTTAATTTTTCAATGACCATTGGTTAGGTCATTGAAATAATTGAAGGCATTTTATGTAGACGGTTGGGCTTAAATTTAAATTTTTGTTGGCAAAAATTAATAATTGAGTCACCATTTTCATATTGGCATCAAAATATCAACTAATTTTGCTTTTTAAGTCCCTCAAAACCAAACATTATAATTTTCAATGTTAAGTTTCAATGTAAGGTAGGTCATGTACTGTTCCGTCACTGTGGTTTATCTTGTGCGTGACTCTCTGTATATCTCATTTGTGTCCGAATTTAGTCATTTAATTTTCTCTTGGTCGCTTCGTAATTTTTTTCTCGATCTCTTCACTTTTTCTGAAGATATGAAAAAAGAAAAACTCGATATTTAATTTGCATGTTCTCAAAAATTAAATGCATAAAGCGCAATCCCTAATCCCTATTGTAAACGAAGCATAAATGTCTTCAATTAAACCACTCCGAATCCATTACACATGCAAGCACACTGAATGCACGAAGACTGAATGTACTATATGCATTCATTTTCTTGATTTGACAATTTATTGACAAATTACTAGAAAGATTTAAATATTTTTGTAATCAATCGTATTGCGGAACAGTTGGATGCACTTCAATCATATTTCATTTCTCGTTACTTGGAAACCAACGGAATAAATCATGACTTCGCAAACGTAATGGGAAATCCATAAACGAAAGTTCATTTTCTATTTTTATCTTAGAATTTAAAAATAATGTGAATAAGGAATTATTTCAATCCAAAAAGGTTCGTTTAACATATATACATTTTATGAAGATACTTACATGACCGCAGATAAAGGCTACAGTAAAACATTATTAGCAATTTTGTAAATAATAACTTAACCTTTATCAAAAACATAACCTCTTGGGTCTTGGCCAGAATCTAACTTAGAGAACAGAGAAAATTATTTACCCATTGAAGATGTTTTTATTAGAAACATATCTGAGGAATTTCTAAAAAAAATCAAATTTCACAAGTTTTATTAAAAATGAAAAAAAAATAAACACTTTAAATTTCTATTTAGAACTTAAAAAAAAAATCCTACTAAGATTTGATATCAGTAACAAAATGATTTAAAAAAGTCAATAATAATTGCCAAAACTACATATGTATACGTACATATGGCTTGGATTGGATTGGTTGGATTCCAAAGTTTCAATTTCAACTTTTATTAATAGTTTTCCAAACTTGGTTGGAATCTTCGAATAGAATCGTTAGTCGGCATTTACATAGCTCGATTTTTCAAATGCCGATTTTTCCTTGATCTAATCGTGTGAGAGAGAATGGACAAATCGTGTGGAATGTGTCGGCCGTACCTCGAAATTGGCGTTGGAAATATTTAGATTTTCAAAAAAATAATCTTTACGATAAAATGGACGTATCGGAAGTTTAAGAAAAAAAAGTAAAAAAATATGTTTGTTACTAGCTTTTAACGGCCCTTAGTCCATAAAAATTGGCGTTTCGTCCCGGCGATCTCACTTGGACTCACCAGTTGACTAGTGAGGGCCTTGTCAATACGAAAATTTTTAGTAAGTTTAGTTCAACTTACATGAACTTTTTGACAATTAAATAGTGCTAAGTCTTCTACTTGGCTAATGTATTTCAGCAGTATATAGAATTTGTAAAAACCCTGATTATTTGTAACTTTTAAAATTTTTTTTTTATTTTCTAATAATAAATGAAAACTCTATAATTTTGTGTGTTCTTTAACATTTTCAAACTTACATTATTTTGGAAATTTTTCAATTTTGTATTTTCAATTTACATGTGGAGATTGACGATTGGTTTGACCACTGAGCGAATGCAAATTTATTAAAAAAAAATAGAAGAATAGCAAGGCAGAGTAAAGCAGTTTCAATTTAAAGATGCCGTCGATAATGAAGAGAATAATAATTTATTCACCCATACATTCAAATGCATTTACATAAATTCTGAGTTCGCTTCTGAAGGGTAACATTTATCTTCACGGTTTGTCTGGATTACAGTAGCTGTTAACGACAAGGGCAAGTTCGTGCGATCCAATCGTTTATATTTTTTTCTATTCACATTCTTTTTCTAGTCGTAAGTAAGTAATTTACATATTATATTTTTTTTTTTGTTTTAACTATTATTTAAATTTTGTTCTTAACAATTTTATTATTCCTTATTGTAAAGGGTTCGCCATCTAACGTTTTTTTTTCAACTAGTGCTTATTTCGTGAATGGTAACACTTAGCTCATGTCTGATTTGACAGATAATTAGTTTTATCCTTCCGCTGAACGAATATGGTTGTGTGTACGCTTCGCTAAGTGCGATCGACTTAGAAAAGATGCCGATTTTGCCAAAAAAATCATTTTTTCAGATGAAGCTCATTTTGATCTTGGCGGGTAGTAAACAAGCAAAATTGTCACATTTGGGGCACAGAAAACCCGCACGCATACATTGAAAAGCCGATACACCCAAAACTAGTCACTGTTTGGTGCGGATTTTGGTCCAGAGGCATAATTGGGTCAATTTTCGAAAATGAGCAAGGAGTGGCCGTTACAGTCAATTTCGATCGTTATCGGGCCATGTTGAACGAATTTTTGCCACACAGACGAAGCTACACTCGATGTTTTGCGCCATTTTCAAAAAAAAAAGAAGTTATTTGGCGGACCCTTTATATCACTTATTAAAGTATATGATTATCTTTACAAGGGCTTATTATTATTTTTTTTACCTAAAAAATTAATACTTACCGAAAGTAAAAATAATCTTACTAAATGGTTTCATTCCCAAATTCAGGGAATTCAAAGGCTAAACGCTGTATTCGTCCACAAACCAACGAATTATCTGAAGGGATCCATTCATCAAAAATACGATGCAATCATTTAATGACAGATGAGAATGAAAAATGAAGAAAATGTTTTTTCGCATCGATAAAATCAGTCGAGAAACATTGAAAATTGACACAAGTGAAAACAAAAAAAGAGTTTTGTTCCATTTTCCTACGTTTCTCGCTCAATTTTTTGGCGCAAAATTTTAAACACTTAAAACCTACTCTAAATCATTTTTAAATTCGACACCGACTACAAAAATGAGTTTTAGAATGAGAGTCGACGCTTTGATAATTTTAAACGATATAAAGTATACTTTAACGCTAAAGCACTCGTCTAACTTTAAAAGCAGCAAAATGCTTCTCTATCTTTTTTTAAGTATACTTTATCCATTCAACGTTTGTAATTTCATAAGAAAAATTTAAAGAAAAATGTTTGATGAAGATTTTGAGCTTGTAAATCAACAATCACGAAAACTGTATTAGCTTTAATTTGTGGTGCATGCACCCAGTAACCATTACCATGACAAAACAACACCATCTCCACCCCCCGATTCAATAGACTACGACACCAAACAATATACAATACAAACTTGTATTCGGTCGACCGCCCCAACAAAAACAAAAAAAAATGTGGTACATACTGTTGGACTACCATATCGCGGCAAATCATTTTCTGCTCCCAAAATCGCCTGTCATCTTAGCTGGAAAGGTGAAATATTTATAGGGGAGTTAAAAAAAGAAACAAAAATTACAAACAAATTTAATTTTCAAAGGATTTGAACCGGGGACCTCTCGATCCACAGTCGAATGCTCTACCAAAAATCATAACAAAACCCTACAAATGCGCTTAAAACCCTACAAATGCGCTAAGAACACTTCATTAGTTAGAAGAGTTGTTTAAAGTGTTTAAAATTAAGAAGAGGTTAGACAAGGGTTCGCAACTAAACGACTGCGTTAACTAGAGTTGTTTCATTCCTTAAACGAGGACTGTTTAAAAATTTGCGCCTTTGTATTTAAACTCTATTGACACCTCTGGGCCCTATTGCACCAACAAATCTTCGCTTATCATTTAGCAAATTATGATGATTCTTGATAAGTTTTTGTTGCACCATCAAGAAATTTGAGTTTTGAAAAGTAGTAAATACTTAACTTATCAGATTAGTGTTGCACCAAACAATAATTGAGTGAGTATAAATTATCGATTTGAAAAGTGATAATCATATCAAATTAGACCTAAATTTATCAATTCCTGCTGCACCAATATTTTATTTCTTGAACTTATCGATGAAAATAATGATTATTTAAGGACAAATTCGCAGCCGGCTATTGCAATGAGCGAAGCCGGCAGCATTGCCCGGCGATCGGCTGCCGGCATCGGCACCAGTCGGCACGTGTGAACTGTGAAAGCAAAGATAATATAATACCAAGATGTCGCATCCAGTACAAGCAAAGTGAACCCAAAATAAAACCGTCCGTATCTGATATTGGATACGACAACATGTTGCGAAATGTTGCATTGGTCAATTTAAAGAGCGAGAGCGAAAAATCTCTCTGGAAACAATTTAAAATTTGAAATCTCTTCAAAATGCATATCTCAAGGACGAAAATAATGTTTTTGTTGTTTTTATCTTTGCTTTTTTTTTTAGTTTTTTGCTTATTATTTTTTGTGATCATGATGATGGTGGGTATCTGTATAGATAGGTAGACATGCAGTAACATTTTTGTTCTTTCGTCGCAAATCGCGATATTCGTAAAAGGTAGCAAGGATTTTCTTTTGGTGTTATTTATTTTTGTGAGGTTGTTTTGTATTCCTTAAGAAATTAAAAAAATCATTTTCATTAATTTATTTAGGTACAGGTGAATTCATAACTTGTGAGGAAAACTGATTTATTAGTTAGGTAGGTATAGATAGGTTGGTGTGCAATGTGTATGCACCGATTTAATGAATACGTCCGTCCCGTCGTAACCATTTTTGCAATGGTTTTATAGGTATGTACCTAGGTACTTCTGGTTTTTTTTCCTTCTGAGAATTTTTTAGGGCAGAGAGATACATGTATGAAGGAAAGTTTCAAGGAAAAGTTTTTTTTTAAGGATTTCTCTGTTTTCATGTTTGAGGGTGGAGAATATATTGTTTTTATGGACGACTGTTTTGATACAGGTAGACTTAATTGCATTCTTGCGTCCGTCTCGATCTTTAAATAATGGCAGGAATTTTCGTTTTTGCTAGTTTCGAGGAATTTTGGTTGGGATAAAAAATGTAGGTGGATATTAAGGAAATAGGTATCTCTTGTTACTTTTTGGGGTGGAGAATATTAGCCGCGATTTGTTAAAGCTTAAGATCCATACCGATCATCCCATAAAAAGAAAACGTTGGTTCATTTTCATGTATTCGTTGTCTTTTTTCTTTACACTGCATTTCATACTACCTTACCACGAGAAGACATCTACCCGCATTTGTAACAACTAATTTTCGGATCTTCAAAATAAATCCAGATAGAGAGCAGGATCCCAAGTTGTTGTTGTATTACGTGTTAAAAAATTATCCTGATCCATGTCCGTAGATAATAAAACGTGGCTATTCTCTACCTATTTTGTTTGTGTTTTTTATTTATTTATTCGGTAAATATAAAACAAATGCTTAGAAATATGTATAAGTGATAAATAGGTAAGTAGGTATCACGGAAATTGGCTTTCACGACAATGTACCTACCCCCTTAACCGATTACTAAGCAGTTACGTGTCGAAAATCCATACCTACCTGGTTACCTTCCTAATCTTTATCTTTATATAAGGATAATTTATAATTAATAAGGATAATTTTCCTCTTGCAAATTATTATCTTCAAAATTAGGTACCTACCTACACCTACATATATTTTTTAATTCTTTTAGTTTCCAAAAATAATGTTTTTATTCAAGAATGTGTACCTACCTATAGGTATTCCTGCCGATTAAAAGAAACTGCTCGTTAAAGGGAATGCCCAATTTGCTATGGAGCTTTGGCCCAGAGTGTACAGGAACGAGTGAAAGGTGACGTGAAGCCCGATGAATGAGTAAAATATTTTCAAAATCGTTCATGGGAAAGTCGAGATATTTGGGCTTGAAGTTGACGATTGCAAAATGAGGATTTCAGATTTTGTTCCAAATAATTGTCCATAACGCGCGGAATAATTGACGTAGAAATATTGGTATTAAATGGAAGGTATTTTTCTTTTAAATAATCCCAAGTTTATTTTGATATGTTGAACACATTTTGAGATATTGAGTTTTAACTTCTAAAAAAGCCTTTTTTTTGCGGTCTTTGTCACACCGATATTTCAAAAAATTGAGCTCCAGTGAAAAGCTTATATTACTACCTTTAATTGTATGTAAAATATATTGTACTTTATCACATAAATACATAATAATAAACAAAACGTTCCTCAAAAGGCACTAAATTATTATGTGATGACTATATATAATTTTATATAAAAGTTTTTCAAGACTCGAACACAATATTACGCCACCTGCTCACTTCTTGGACAATATTTTATTGATATATGATTCGGATTAAAACCGTTAAATATAGTATTTCCTTTTTATATCCACTATTATTTATTTTAAAACCCGTCCGTCGGTCTGTGCGTCCACTGTAATTTGAGCTAGAGTCCAAAAGGGTCAACCGATTTGCTTCAAACTTGGTACAGAGCATTTTTATGTGATTCCCTAGACGATAAATTCGAATTTTGGATTTAGCTCATCTAGAACGGTTAGCTGCCATAAAAAAATTAAATTTTTTTTCGAAAACGGCTGTAACGATTTTGATTAAACTTCGTACCTGTAATAACTAAGTCAATTGTAAGAAAACTGCGTGTCAGGTTTTTCTAAAAAGTAGCATAACGGAATTTGGTATTCCACGGTTTTTAGAAAATGGTCTTATTTTTAGGTTCATCAAGTATAACTTTTTGAAGGTTCCGCTGATTTTTCAATCTATTGCTTCTCAATAGTATAAATAATATTGCATTTAAACATTTTGAAAAATATTGATTTATAAACAACAACATATCAAACAAAAAAATCAATTTTTTGGTGGTTGCTTTTGACTCACTTAATATTTTCTCGTTAAATATATACACTATGCATCTTCACTGTGTGGTTACACACAGTTGTTAACCACAAAAAAAAGTTCATGCGATCAAGTCGTGCACATTTTGTACCCTATAATCTATCTATCATGGTCCATAGACATAATAAGATGCCTTTAGAATTTTTTTTTATTTTTAGGTATTTATATAATTAAGTAGACTTCATTTTACATCAAATTAAAGGTTGCTTTTTTAGAAGTTAAAACTCAATATCTCAAAATGTGTTCAACATATCAAAATAAACTTGGGATTATATAAAAGAAAAATACCTTCCATTTAATACCAATATCATTTTTCTACGTCAATTATTCCGCGCGTTATGGACAATTATTTGGAACAAAATCTGAAATCCTCATTTTGCAATCGTCAACTTCAAGCCCAAATATCTCGACTTTCCCATGAACGATTTTGAAAATATTTTACTCATTCATCGGGCTTCACGTCACCTTTCACCCGTTCCTGTACACTCTGGGCCAAAGCTCCATAGCAAATTGGGCATTCCCTTTAACGAGCAGTTTCTTTTAACCGGCAGGAATACCTATAGGTAGGTACACATTCTTGAATAAAAACATTATTTTTGGAAACTAAAAGAATTAAAAAATATATGTAGGTGTAGGTAGGTACCTAATTTTGAAGATAATAATTTGCAAGAGGAAAATTATCCTTATTAATTATAAATTATCCTTATATAAACATAAAGATTAGGAAGGTAGCCAGGTAGGTATGGATTTTCGACACGTAACTGCTTAGTAATCGGTTAAGGGGGTAGGTACATTGTCGTGAAAGCCAATTTCCGTGATACCTACTTACCTATTTATCACTTATACATATTTCTAAGCATTTGTTTTTATTTACCGAATAAATAAATAAAAAACACAAACAAAATAGGTAGAGAATAGCCACGTTTTATTATCTACGGACATGGATCAGGATAATTTTTTAACACGTAATACAACAACAACTTGGGATCCTGCTCTCTATCTGGATTTATTTTGAAGATCCGAAAATTAGTTGTTACAAATGCGGGTAGATGTCTTCTCGTGGTAAGGTAGTATGAAATGCAGTGTAAAGAAAAAAGACAACGAATACATGAAAATGAACCAACGTTTTCTTTTTATGGGATGATCGGTATGGATCTTAAGCTTTAACAAAACGCGGCTAATATTCTCCACCCCAAAAAGTAACAAGAGATACCTATTTCCTTAATATCCACCTACATTTTTTATCCCAACCAAAATTCCTCGAAACTAGCAAAAACGAAAATTCCTGCCATTATTTAAAGATCGAGACGGACGCAAGAATGCAATTAAGTCTACCTGTTTCAAAACAGTCGTCCATAAAAAAAATATATTCTCCACCCTCAAACATGAAAACAGAGAAATCCTTAAAAAAAAACTTTTCCTTGAAACTTTCCTTCATACATGTATCTCTCTGCCCTAAAAAATTCTCAGAAGGAAAAAAAAACCAGAAGTACCTAGGTACATACCTATAAAACCATTGCAAAAATGGTTACGACGGGACGGACGTATTCATTAAATCGGTGCATACACATTGCACACCAACCTATCTATACCTACCTAACTAATAAATCGGTTTTCCTCACAAGTTATGAATTCACCTGTACCTAAATAAATTAATGAAAATGATTTTTTTAATTTCTTAAGGAATACAAAACAACCTCACAAAAATAAATAACACCAAAAGAAAATCCTTGCTACCTTTTACGAATATCGCGATTTGCGACGAAAGAACAAAAATGTTACTGCATGTCTACCTATCTATACAGATACCCATCATCATGATCACAAAAAAAAAAAAGCAAAGATAAAAACAACAAAAACATTATTTTCGTCCTTGAGATATGCATTTTGAAGAGATTTCAAATTTTAAATTGTTTCCAGAGAGATTTTTCGCTCTCGCTCTTTAAATTGACCAATGCAACATTTCGCAACATGTTGTCGTATCCAATATCAGATACGGACGGTTTTATTTTGGGTTCACTTTGCTTGTACTGGATGCGACATCTTGGTATTATATTATCTTTGGTTTTATTTTGTTTCACTTTGCTTGTACTGGATGCGACATCTTGGTATTATATTATCTTTGGTGAAAGGTCCCATAAGATTTACTATACCAAATGCTGTTTGGCCGGTGCCGGTAGCCGGCAGCCGGGTATGTGTGAAATGGCTCTTAGCCATCAGACAGCGACGGTCGCAACACTTTGATTCGTCTAGGGAGTTGTCAGTCTAAGGAAAACAAAAATAAAAAATAGTTTTTTGTATATGAAATATATAGTAAAAATTAAATTTATTCAACTATCTTTAAGATATTTTGGACAAAATCTATTGTAGTGTGTTTATGTATGCATTGTTTATGCCACGTACCTATGGAGTGACGAATACTGCTCGTCACTTGATACGTCGCGACACTGATGTGCGACAATATGCACCTCAGCATACTATAATATTTAATAAATTATCTACATTGTGAACCAGAGGGAATGTTTTCAATACTAAAAAAGATTTGGAAAAGTATTGCTGAAAATAAGGATTAGAATTTACATATTAAAAAATTTTAAGTCCGTGAATATGATCCAAGGAATTGAAAAATAATCCTCAAGTAATAAAATGTAATAACTTAAATATTAAATTGAAACCTCATCCTGTTAAGCGTTGAAATTTATTGCTATAATTTTAATATTCCTATTGTTTTTCAATACACAGAGGAAGGTAGGTAGATATTAAATTTTTATTTTGATTCAATTAAAATAGGGAGCGTATATTTTTAATTCAAGAATATTAAAAATGTATACATATTATTAAAACAACAAGCAGTCCATATTCAACTATGAAAAGTAAGTATATGTCTTGTAAACAAGAGCATTCAAATTTAATATAAATTGTATTGAAACCAAAATGAATAACAAAGAAAGATATACAAACAAATATAAAATGTACCTACAAACTATACTAGACCGATTTTGACCAAACACACATTAACACTCTCTGACTTCCACGTAAGATTTTCTAAAATTTTAAGTTCAAGCGCTATGCGGGTTTTGGAGTCCATTGAATACATTTACGTACATGCATAAATATAGAATGGAATAAATTATAAATCACATTTTTTAACATTCTTTGTTTTATTTACCTCAATACAATCATTGACCGATACTTCACTTATATATACAGTGTTGGCCAAAACTAAAGCACGGAATGAACTCGCCTTGGAAAAATATATAGATACCTAATTCAAAAGACCTATAGTTATTTTATAATTTTTACTTTTTTTTCTAATAATAATATGAATGGCTTTAATTCACAATCATTCATTTTATTATAACTCATCACTTATTTAAAAATCAACAAATAATTCAGAACTAATTAAAAAGTAAGTGGACAAAAACTAAAGCACATGGGCCTTATTTTAGCAAAAATTCGCCTGAATTTAGTAAATTTACTCTTACTTTAAATTTAATTGTTTCTTTCTAATCAAGCTTGATCTAAATAGGTAATAAAAAAAATTAATTACTTATGTGTCATAGGCTCATAGGCCCCGTTTCAGATCGAGTATTATAATTGATATAAAAAGTATCAAAGTAAATATTCCAACGGAATGTGTCTGATTTCACTAACGGCGAATCAAAAACATTTGTTCGGTTCGATTTCGTGCATGCGGAAATGTCAAAACGGTCCATAGTGGCGATAGTCCTTGAAAAACTTACAGTCGCCAAGATAAAAGAATCATCAGGGATATCATAACAGATCCTCTCATATAGGCAAAAAGTATGGAAATAAAAAAGGCTTAGAGATCTCAAGCAAGATTATCTGGGGAAGAGCGGTTGATGGTGGCATTCTATCTTTACGACTATAAAAAAGCCATTTATTTCTCAGAAAAATCGACATGCAAGACTGAGGTTTGCGAAGACTGCAGCAAAATGGAAAACTGTTATCTTCTCTGATGAGTATCCATATTAAATTTATAGGAATCTGCCGGATTTCGTACGGAACGCAGGCCAGAGGGCGAACGCCTAAATCCTTTGTTTCACAGTTGAGCACTGTGGAGGCATAATATTGTCTGGGGGTGTTTTTCCAGTCAAGGGTACGGGCCATTTCGCAAGGTAAATGCTGTAAGACTGCTTTTAAACCATGCAATTTCTTCTTGCGATTTTTAAGCACGTGGGCGAGGGACGTATGTGGTGGCCGGGGTAGACGAAATTGCTGAGGTTGAACAAATTGCAGAGTTATCGCTCATTCTTCTTTGTGCTTTTCCTTATTGTTCGAATGTGTTTTATTTTCATTCGTCGTCCTCTCAGATAACTTCGCTTAATCAAGTGGAGTAAAGAGTGCAGTGAGATGATACTTCTTCACTTGCACAAACTAAACTTTAAAAATCGCTGTCGTGTAAAAGGTATTTGCAATTAGAAAGAAACCAAAGGAGAAACGAAGATTAAAAATCGCTGTAATGTAAAAGCAGTCTAATGAATCGTTTCATGTATCGGAAGATTCTTCAAAACGGTCTGCTTCCTCATGCTGAGGAAAATATGCCGTTGTGAAAGCTCTTCCAACATGACAACGATCGCAAATATACCGCTAAGCATGTGAAAGATTGACTTAATGAAAACCGTATTTTTGTAATGAAGTCTCCAGTATAATACGCTGATCACAACCCATTAGAGAATCTATTTGAAATTTTAATTCTGAAAATTCATCGTACGATATTCGATAATTTGACTCTATTCTTCAACGATCTTAAATTGCCTGAAATAATATCCATATGCATAAAATTGACAACCTTGTTGACTCCATGGCTTGTTGATGTGCTGCAATAATTTAAGATAATGAATGCGTCACATAAGAACATTTTTTGTATTTATTTTTTTTATGAACTCAAAAATGTGCTTTAGTTTTGTCCAGCTAGTTTTTAATAAATTCTGACTTACATTGTTGATTATTAAATAGGGTATGAGTTATGAAAAAGTTATTGATCGTGAATTAAAGTCCCATATATTTTGATTAGAAAACACAAAAAATTATTAGATTCTCATAGGTTCTTTTTATTTTTCTTTATATTTATCCAAAATGAGATAATTTCGTGCTTTAGTTTTGGCCAACACTGTATATTTAAAGATTACCTATACAAAACTGCACAAAAATTGTTAAAAATTCTAATGCTAACCAATTTAAAGAAAAGTGTGAGGAGAACAACTTTGTAATACACTGTTTATCAACTTTTCATCATTTTTCCTTTTAAATGCATTAGAAAAGTAGTCGGTCACTTGTTTGTATAGCCATAAGTATTTTTTCTATATGCACACTATATATAATTTTTAAATCATAATATTGATACCCTTTTATATAAAATTAATTAGTAAAATTAATGTTTTTCGAGCCCTTTTTTGGGTTTTCCTTATGGGAAATACATTGAACGTCAAATCGAAAAAAAAACTATCTCCAATTGAAGGTTCAAGCGCTGAATGCCAGGGGTGCATGCCGTGACTCCATTCACTAATAGCACTCTCATGGAACTGATGCCTGATTCACAATGCGACGAGAAAACGGGAAGTGAGCGTGACGAGAACCGCTGTCATCTTTTTCTAGTTACAAAATTATCACCCAATTCACAATGCAGCCTGAATTTTTTGCTTAAAATCCTCCGCCTAAGGTGGCGTTGTAGATGACAAAATTTACGTTTACAGACTGCATCCTGGTTCACAATGCGGCGAGGAAACGAGACGTGAGCGTGGCGAGAACTCGTTGTAGTTGTCAAACCAATTTCAAACAATGAAAGCATACCTGGATATACACAATACGGCGTTTCTCGTCGTCACGTCATGTCAAGAATTCGAAAAATTGAAAAAAAGACGCGACGTGACGACGATTTTCATTTTTGCTAAGTAATTAACAGATTTTTCACAAAAGATCTAATCAATTGTGTCTAACAAATAAAGTTATTGATAAATCTATTGTTTTGTAAGTTATTTTGTTTATATTTTATTGATTTTGTTGTAAAAACGCTCGCTGCATTGTGAATTGGGCGACGATTTTGTAACTAGAATAATATGTCGACGGTTCTCGTCAATCTCACGTCCCGTTTCCTCGTCGCATTGTGAATCAGGCATGAGAGCAGAGGTAGGTTAGCAAACGAGAAGAAGTAACGAGAAAGAGAGGATTGTATTATTTTCAATTCGTATATTAATAAAGGGAGTAAGGGAGATAATTAAATCAGCTGTTCGCGTCATGGCACCGACAACAATTAGGAGGACAAAATGAATTTTTTTTGTCATAGACTTATTCAACGGTTTTGACGTTTCTCTAGAATATATTTTTTTGTTTTTTATAGGCTATGAGTAGGTATATGTTTATATATAATTACATTATGATTTTATTTTTCAGCACAACCATTGTATATAGAACCTATAGTACTATAACGAAGCAGATTTTTATATCTTCATATGTATGTGCCCGTTACGCGGCGCTAAGATCGCCACAAATTTGTCAGTGGGTAGTAGAGGCAAAAAGAAGAAGTAGAAGAATCAAATAGAAGAAGAGGGCTGTATTTTATTATTCTGACAACAGTAAGGGGAGTAAACGAGATAACTAAATCTCAAATACTTGCCAGACAACGACCAAAACTTGGGTATATTAGAATTTATAGTATATATATATATAATTGCCTCTTTTTACTATACGGGAATTGTGTTTTCAACAAGGTTGCGATATTTCTAGTTTATTTGTTACCTAACTACTCTTTTTTTTTTGCTTGAAGAATTTTAATAAAATCTTATTCAAATTTATAGGTAGGTATGTATATACCTTTACCTACCTTTACATACCTATGTAAAATAAAATATTTTAAAGAAAATCCACTAATATTTAAAATAAGTTTTTCTTGACAAAATGGGTACCTGTTCCGAAAAAATCTGTGTAGGTAGGTACTTATTATTGTACAAAATACCTTCATACCTTTCTGGTAAAAGAAAAAATGTTATTACGGCACCTTCCCACAGAACAGTTTTATTTTCATTTTCGTCTTTCATTGATTATGGCCATTTTTTTGCAAAATTCAAATAATAAAGAAAACTTAAAAAAAAAATCAGTAAAATTTAATAGGTATAGGCTGCCTTTCAGTACAAAAAATTGTTCCGAAAAATGGTTTTTATAATAGCACCCAAAGAACCATTTTTTAGTTTCGCTTTTCTCGAAAACGGTTCAAATGATTTTGATAATAATTTGTTTATGAAGAATGATTAATACATTCTAAAGGTTATTGTGTACGATAAAAATAATATTTTATGGATTCTTAAAAAAGTTTAAATTTTTTTTGAAAACTCAATATTTCAAAATTTAATCAGTCGATTTTTACTAAACTTGGTAAAAAGCCGCTTTTGAACAATATCTAAAGGAAGAAATACATGAAAAATAAAAAAAAAATTTATTAATTATCCCATTTTCCACTTTCTCATTATCGTCTAAACCAATTTAAATTAAATTATTTATGCATTTTTTTTAAAAAAGTGTCCATAATATTGTATATTAAAATTTTCAAAAAATCATGTTTTTAATTAAAAAAAATAAGGTATTGCTGTTCACAATTTCAATGTTAAATTTGCAGGAAGAAAATCAGTTGCCATCAGTTGATTTCCAGAAAGTTTTTATATCAATAAAAAATTATAAAATAAAAATAGTAAATAATATTTTTGTTTCAACTGATAAACAATGTTAAAGAATTAAAGCATAAGTTTTACAACGTATTTATAAAACATAAATGATGTGCACTTAGCTTTGAAAAGTAAAGTCTTGACCAAAACACAAGGCATGAAATAATATTCCAAATTTTTAGCGGGAATGCCTGTGTCTTTTCACGTACTATCCAAAACTACTTTTTTTATTATTTTTTTGTTGATGAATTCAAGAACACGGACGACTATATGGACTTAAATTAGCAGAAATTTCCATTTTTAATAGTACGCACACAGAATTCTGTCACAAAGCTTAACAAAAAATTAAAAAAAGCTTTTTTCAAATGTTGGAACCTTTTGATTGATATTGATATATTGAATTTTCAAACACATATTTAAATTTTGCGAATTTAGCATCCAAATTGAAATTTATTTAATAAAAAATATATTTTCCCATTCTTCTGTTTAGTAGATTATTTTTGGGCATTTTTTCAGAAAACTTTCCTGTTAACCGTGGTTATATATTGTATTATTTTATCGTCTTTACAAATTGTCAGCTATCACCCTCAGCGAAAAAAAAAACATAATTCCCAAGCAAACTAACATTCCTACACCCTTCATTTGTTTTTTCTTCAATGAGAGCAAACTAAATTTTTGAAAGTCAGAAGGAGGCAAGGAAGTAACAATTTTGTGCTTTTTTGTTTTATGAATGGGATATGATTTTGCTGCCGAGGAAG
Organism: Leucozona laternaria; assembly: GCA_932273885.2. NCBI lineage: Eukaryota > Metazoa > Arthropoda > Insecta > Diptera > Syrphidae > Leucozona > Leucozona laternaria. The sequence goes on from OW026366.1 coordinate 148,493,680, forward strand.
GGGTTGAGTGGCTAATTGGTCTGTAGGAAGAAAAAGTGGTTACTAGGGAATTATATTTTTTTTCTTTCGCTGAGGGTGATGGCTGACGGTTAGCGATGATTAAAAATAATAAAGTTATAACCACGGTTACCACTCCTAAAAATAAAATTTTCTACCAAAATGCCCAAAAAATGCTACTAAACAGAAAAATATATCGGAACTAAAATGTTGCTATTTAATAAATTTTAAAAATAAATTATAATTGGAGTGCTAAATTTTCGAAATAAAAATTTTATTTTTAAAAATTCAATATTCGAATGTAATTATAATGCACATTTATTGGCCATTCAAAAAATAAAAATATTCCAACTTCAGAAAAAGGTTTTTTTTTAATTTTTGGTAAAATTCGTGAAAAAATATTCCTATTCGTATACTGTTCAAAAATGGGAATTTTTTCTCATTTTCATATACAAAAAATAATAAAAACCGTAGTTTTGGATAGTACGCGGAAAGACACATCCCCGCCGAAATTTTTAAACAACAGATTTTTTGATATTTTATTAATATTTTTTTTTAAATTAAATATCAAAACAATGCATTTTGATGTGATTTTGATACAAAATCTTGGAATCTATACAATATTACTTAAAATATATCATTACAAAATTTATTAAAATCAGTTGAAAGATTTTTGAGAAAAGCGAAAATAAAAAAATGGTTCGTTTATAATCGGATATTACTTTCTGGGTTTTAACACACTTCAGGTTATGAATGGCTAAATTTGTAAAAATATGATCCTCTAAGTCCAACACAGAAAGAATTTTTGTATTTGAAAAACACTGTTTTATTTATATTCTAAAGTGTGTTTTTTTTAGACGCGTGGTTTTGAATCTGGCAATACTTTTTTCGGAAATTGTTTTTTTGACAGCTGTTACTTGATTCATACTCAGTCTGGTTTGCCATTTTATAATAAATAGATTTACTCCTGAATAACGCTTGCAAATCGTGCCCAATCGGGCCCAAAACGAGATGGCCACCGATCCCGAATTTCACAAGAAAATTTTGTTAATCGATGAAGCTCATTTTTGGTTGAATGGGTACGTTAACAAGCAAAATTGTCGTATTTGGAGTGATCACAATCCACAAGCCATTGTTGAGACGCCGTTACACCCTCAAAAAGTTACTGTTTGGTGTGCTCTATGGGCAGGAATCATTGGTCCATATTTCTTCAAAAATGAAGCCGGCCATAATGCTACAGTCAATGGGGAACGCTTTAGATCCATGATTAATGACTTTTTCGTACCTGAATTGGAGGATGTTGATGTGGACGACATTTGGTTCCATCCAACAAGACGGCGCTACATGCCATGCAGCCAGAGAAACAATCAATTTATTGAAGGAAACTTTTGGTGAGCGCATTATCTCCCGTGGTGGGCCTGTAGCGTGGCGATTTATCACCGCTGGACTATATTTTGTGGGGTAATGTGAATTCGCTTGTCTACGCAGATAAGCCCGAGACGATTGACACCTTTACAGAGAATACTCGGCGCGTTATTGCTGACATACAGCCCCAATTGCTGCAAAAAGTGGTCAAAAATTGGGCCCCTCGGCTGGAATTTTTTCGAGCCAGCAGCGGCGGGCAATAGCCCGAAATAGTTTTTAAAACATAATGGCAAACCCTTATCTTAATAATAAAGCTAGATTCTTTGCCATAATATTAAATTGTTTTATTTCTTCTTAAAAACCACACGTCTAAAAAAAGCACCCTTTATTTTACTTTACAAATAGTATTTTTTTTAAATAACCTTTCTAACACAAACAGAATTTTTGAAATCGGATACCACTTCATTCATAACCCATTTCACCTTTTAATTGCCTAATTTTTGAAAAAAAATTATTCCTAAAGCCATCCATTCAAAATATCCTTTCAAACCCAAAAAGAATTTCTTAAACCGTACATCTTTTTATTTTTACCACATTTTAACCCACAAATATTAAAATTTTGAAAAATATCCCTAAGGAAATTTCCTAAGAAAAACCTTTCAAACAAAAGAAGAATTTCTTAAATCTGACATTTTTTTTTTATTTTAACCCCATTTCACCGAACAAAGTGAATTTTTCCAATACGAATTCAACAAATCGGAGATCACTAAAATCGGACCAGCCGTTCTTTTGTATGGGAGAAACCGTTATTTTTGGTTAAAAGAATAATTTTTGTCTAAAATTAAGTTAAAAAACTGCTTTTTGCCTAGTTTGATAAAAATCGACTAAGTTGTTTTTTAAATATCGAGTTTTCAACAAAATTTCAAACTTTTTTAAAAATCCAAAAAAACATCTTTTTGAAAATTTTGGTATCTGGTTTTAGTGTTTGACTAAAAATAAAATAAAAATAAAATAAAAAAATAATATTAAAAACTACAATACCTACTACTTAATAACGAACAATTTTAAATAAAATTAATTTGAACAAATTAAAAAAAAAATTCAAAATTTTGAATTTGAAAATTAATTTTTCTTCACAGAAGTACTAACCCAATCTTATACCCAGTCCAGCTAGCAGGTACTAGCACTGGTACTCAGACCAATTTCAATTTCAATTCAGTCCTAACGAAAAGTAAGTACCTACCTGAGCATTTTTTCAAATCACTAGTACCGGATCTAAATACAACAAGCGGTACTAGGACTTAATACGTCTAAAACTGGTCTAATTCTGATTTTGAAAATATTTTGGCATTTCAAATGGGTATTATTTTGATATTTATTTGACTGAGCGATTTTTATTTAATTTTTATTTCGAATGGATTATCTTTATTTTAACAAAAAGAAGACAATGTTCATTCTCCGATGACTATCTCTCCTGATAGCAACATCGACTATGAAATTTGTCACTCGGAAGTGACTTAAACAATTTTCCGGTCTTTAATTTACGCAGTCAATAGCAAAACAGCCGTCATTGCTAGATAGAAAGTGGGAAGATGACGAATGTCAATGAAGTTCTAACGATATTTACAGGAAATATTTGTGGTGCTTTGTTCTGAATCAGCTTCCAGATGACTCATTTGATTGAAGTGGAACATAGTGTGTTATTTTTGCGTGGAGTTTTGGACATTTGGACAGTTTTTTTCGGTGTAGGTATGTGTGGGAAATGCCCTTTATTGTGTGATTTCATGTTCGGTTTATACAATCAAAGATAATAGAATACAAAGATGTCGCATCCCATACAAGCTTTTGGAACCAAAAATTTTTAACGTATCAAGTCCAACAACATGTGGCTAGTTGCAAAATGTTGCGAGAGCGTGGGAATTCCTTAACAAATTCAAATCTCTTAAAGAAATGACTTTGTCCTTTATCGTTTTTTGTTTGTTTGTATTTTCTTGTTATGTTGTTATGAAGTGCACTCTTCTGGCGGCAACCGTGACGATCACGGTGGTGGTGTTTTTTTCTTTTCTTTTTTTTGTGATGTGTCTGCCGGAATCTTAAGGATTTTCTGTATTTTGTAGTTTTTTTTTCTTTTTTTGACTGTTTATTATCTTTGGAAAGATGACTTTTTTTGAGTAGTTAAGGACTTGTACATTTTTTTAAGGAATTCTTCTTTAATAGGACATGTAAGTTTTTGGGTAGGGAAATACATAACACCAAGTTGTTTTTTGTGTAATTAAAGGAAACGTCATTGCAAGAAGCTTGAGAGCCTCTTTATGGATAGGGTTGTATTTTTTATATGCGAAAAGAATTTCATGAAAAATCGATAGACTAGATTCACTGTGTTTTTTTTCTTTTCTTTTTGTATGATCATGTTTGATCTTAAGCGGAATAGGCATGCTTTTATGAGCACACACATGTTACAGGTTAATTTTGTTCGTTTGCCACAATCGTCCTTGCGAGGATTTTCTTTAATTCGTGTTTTTGTTTTGCATACTTTGTTGTTTTTGATATGGGAACATAAAAAAATAAACCATCAGAATCGGTAGACGAGAAGGTGTCACGGTTTACAATGTCGGTGCTTTTTATTTTTATTTTCTTTTTGTGTGATCATATTTGTGAATAAGCGGAATATGCTTTTATGTACACACACACATTACATGTTTCATTTTCCACAATCGTCCTTGAGGGGAATTTTTTTTTTTCATTGTATTCATTGCGTATCGTGCGGCAACGGTGAAGATCACGGTGGTGGTGGTGGTTTTTTTTACTTTTTTTTTAATTTGTCCGTGATCTTTGTATAGGAACCAGGTAAAGCTCTGCTGGGTTCCCGGACATAGCAATATAGAAGGGAATGATATAGTAGATGAACTAGCCAGGAAAGGGTCAGAAGCAGACACAAGTAGTAGCGACCATTCAGTTAGGGGACCACTCGTCCCGATTGGGGTACTCAAGAGGAAGATAGACCTTAAACTAAAAGAGAAAATCAATATCTCCTGGAAATCCAGGAACGATTGTGTAATCTCTAGAAGTTTATGGCCTAACACAAATGAAAGGGAAACTCGGTATATTTTATCGCTGAGTAAAAAGAACATTAAAATCTTGATAGGTGTACTAACAGGTCATTGCGCCATTGGCATAATGGCTAACAGAATAGGGGCATTTGCACCCGATTTTTGTAGGAGCTGTCAGGATGAGGAGGAAATGGAGACCATTAAACACCTGCTCTGCGACTGTCCGAACCTCCAAACCAGCCGACTCCGTCATTTCGGAAACAGGTTCGTTGGAGAACTGGATGATCTAGCACAGGTCTCAATGGCAAGCATGAGGAAATTTATAGATAGCACAGGCTGGTTCGTTAACGAGCCAGTCTACGCTAATCAACAGAATTGAGGGGCATCGATGCTAAATTTTTACTTTTACAGGGGATCACAATGGACCAGTAGGCCCCCGTGTACGCAACGGCTTCATGCTGTGCACACCCCTTAATACCTAACCTAACCTAACCTTGTATAGGAATGCTTTCAGGTGCATACCCACACAAACATATGTATAGGTATGAATGTTCGTCTGCCGAAATCCTTCCTCTTGTAAGGATTTTCCTTATTAAGTACCTACCTGGCTTTTTCCTTTTTTTTTGGTTTTAAGCTCTTCGCGATAAAATATTTGTATGTATGTAAGAAGGTAAGCATTTCATGTGTAAGTTGGTGGGTGAGTAAAAATATAAAACTTAGTGATTTTTCTTTATTTACTAGTAACTTCCTGCAATGGTATGGATAGGTATGAATTTTGACATGGTGACCAGGTAAATTTACAATTATGTACTTGCATTTCTGATAGGTAGCAGACATACCTACAAAAATTATTTGAGTCTATTATTCTGTTTTGGGATTTAAGAAATTAAACAAACAAATTATAACAAACAAAAATGCCATAAGGCATGATTAATAAGTTCTGATTTTATTTGCCTCACAACTAAGTACCAACATAGGTAACTTTTCAAGAACTAACTGATTATCTAGACACTTTTTGATACATGAATATCCAAATTTCAATTTTTAAGGACGCGAATTGTAAAAATTATCTCAAAAAATAATGTTATATAAATTCTAATAATAATACAGTACAAACTACTTAACTTATAGAAATTGAGGTTTTTGAAGTTACTGGGTTATATTTTTTTTTAAATAAAAGTTTGTGTTGAAATGGCTGTTTCTGTAGAGATAACGTCAATGTTAAAAAAAAAATTATTGAAAAGAAAACAAATCGTTATCGTTGAACACGTTTTTGTTTAGAGAGTAAGAAAACAAAAGGTTAGATTTAGTTTTGCGAAAATCCAGGAGTTGCGTGAAGCGAGGGTTGCCTTAACCGAGTTCAGACTGTATTTGTATTTCGAGATTTTTACTTTTGAAATTCTTGCATTATGGGTTATTGCTTTCTAGATATCGTGATAAATAAACCCTGAGTTATAATCAAACGTAAGGATGACCGACAGACGGACAGACAGACATACGGACGGATGGACAAACGGTGAGACGGACAGACAGGAGGACGGGGATATAGTCAGACGGAAAGACGAACTGACGGACGCGAAGGATGGACAGACACACAGACGGGCACAAATGCAGACATTTAAAAAAAAATTGAAGGATAGATTTCGGCTGTGTGCAGTGAACATCCTTTAATTTGTGCAGAGGAATCGATTTTTGTAAAAATTATTTTGTAACATAAACAAGAAAATTTACAATAAATCAAATCTAATTTGAAATAATCTAATCTAATATGAAATTTCAAAGGAAAAGTGGGAGAAGGTGCGCCTTGGAATACTGCGAAAATCTCCAAGAAATGTAGCAAGAAACACAAACTTCAGATTGTCTCCTGAAGACTCTATTCAGGAGGAAATCTGGATACAAATTGTGGGATATATTATTGTTTTTGGATTCAAATGAAAATTAATCGCAATTCATTGACATTGATGATTAAAGAGTCCTAAGCGCCGGAGAAACAATTCTGGTGACGAAATTGAAGCATGCCGTTGTCAATTGGGAAAAAATGTTTCAAAATACGCAATTTTATATGAAACAGTTGTCAAAGTTTGCAAAAAGATTCTGCAAAAAGATTGCAGTTAAGATCTAAGTTTCAAAAACTAAAAAAATTCAGAAAGACTTTCATAAATAGATCCGAACAGTTCTATTTATTTAATAAATACAAAATCTGTCCGTATCCAATAATTAAAAAATATTTTAAAATATGATCAAAATACAGATTAAAAAGCAACAATTGCTTCAAAATATATCTTATAGGTCCCAAGCTGCCTATAAATTTCTCTGAAACGTTATCGATATAAACACGCCCAACGTAAGTTCTCTTTATAGGTGGGGACCAGTCAAATATTTGCAACCTGGGCTTAAAAAAACAGCTTTTCCTGTAAGGCGAGGGTTTCTGAAATAGACTGGGAAAGGAAAATAATTCTGGTTTTTGATGGAGTGGCAATTAGAAAAGACCTTTTATAATTCAAACGAGGACATATATGACGGAAGATTGTGGGTTCAAAACAACATTTAATATAGGCAAAAATGTTTTTATAATAAGAGGGCTTTTTGATAATTGGAATGGAAGTGCGTTTTGAATTATTTTGTGTCGGAAACAAATATCAATGGTTTGGTTTTAAGGAAATAGTAAAAAAGAACATTTTACATGACCTCAAAATTATTTACTTAAATGTTGGTTCATTGTTTGTGACCAGGGTAGTAACAATAAGAATTGTTACAAATGCTTGACGTTGAAAAGCCTTACTTTTTTGTAAACGAAAACATTTCTAAATTTTATGACTTTCCTCATATTCTCAAAAAAAGAAGAAACTTTTTAAAAGGCAAAGACACCTTAACACCCGATTGCATAGTAAGTTCTGATGTAGTTGCAAACTGTGCGCCATTGAAAAAGACAATGTCCTGATAATGTGTTCATATTTGACGGAGAAGCTATAAATCCATCAAGAAACTATGTGTGTGATAAGTTGTACAACGGTTGCTGCAATCACAACTGTTATAAAGACCAAACAAATCAATAAAAAACTTGTGCTACTATTGCTTTATCAACTGCTTTCCTCTTTAAATGCATTGACAAATAATTTATGGACTGCTTGAATAGTGGTGCCCTATTACACAAAAATCCATTCAAGTTTTTCAAGTCCGCAATCCAAGAAAATAATGTCGTGTATAAGCATATTAAAGATTCTCTTCAATATGTCAATAATACAAGGGCTGAGCGATCTGGGATCTTTTTTGCACATTAATGGAATAAGACAAACGTTAAATCCTACTCTACGTCTGTATCCAGTCCGACCAGTCAACTACATTTATTTTAAGAAAAAGACTAAACCAGAACGTTACTGAGAATCTTTTTAGTGTATAGTCAGAGCAATGAAGGGCAATAATAAAAGTCCTTCAGTGTTTAAACTCAACAAATTGCTAGCCACAGTAATATCGAGTCAATTTTTCCAATGTACACCGAATTCAAATTGTTTTAGTGACGAGGATAAACTTGGATATATACTTTGAAAAGAAGGTAGAAAGTGAATTGTCGACTAACCCAGTAGTTTAAAAATCAATCAGTTAATAGATATAATTTTGTTTCAAGAGGAATATCAGGAATTCTTCTTGGTAGTTACATTTGACAATGATATTTGATTTGAGCCTTCTGGTTAAGTAGAATTTAAGATGTTACCAAAAGTTGATTTTCCTCAATTTGTGGAGGAGATTCTAAAATGTAACGAAGTTGTTACCTTTCAATCTGAATTTTTGTTTTGTTTACGAAAAACCATGCCCAAAGTTCAGATTTCGGAAACACTCGTGCACCTTCAGATTTGTTTTTCGAAGCTTGTAAGATTCATTCCGTAACTTTTGAAAAGATATTTACAGAAGTCATGGTGTCAGATTGACTTTTGGGGAACAGAAAGTTTTGCTCAGAAAACAATGTTCTTGGTCCGTTCAAAAGTCCATCAAAAGCAGTAAGCACAGCAAATTTTATGTCTCAACTTTGAGTTACCCAAAGCCAACGACGTGGACGTGTTGAGACCTGGCTTCTTTTTTTTTTTTTTTTTGCATTTTATTTTTTTTTTTTGAATTTTATGTTTTTTTTGTTTTGAATTTTATATTTTTTTTAAAATTTTTGTATTTTGTGGTATATACATATATATGATTTTTGTTGTCTTATCAAATTTATGTTAGAATTTTTATTTTACGGTTACTGCTTTTGATAGACTTTTGAACATACCAAGAACAATGTTTTCTGAGCGAAACTGTAAAAAGGTATTTAAGAATTGCTTTTCTGTGCTCCAAGCAACTACCGTTCTCAGCAAACCAGTCACGATTTGTTAAGTTCTCAGTTGTTAATCTGATACTTTCAGACATCATGACTTCTCTTATTTTTGGAACTTCTTTTTTTTCCTTGAATATCTTTTCAAAGGTTGCGGAGTGAATCTTGCAAACTTGGAAAAATAAGTCTGAAGGTGCACGAAGATTTCCGAAATCTGAATTTTGGGCATAGTTTTTGGCAAACAAAAAAAATTCAGAGGGACAGGTAACAACTTCGTCACATTTCAGAATCAGCTCCTCACATTGGGGACAATCAAGTTTTGGTAACATCTTAAATGCTACGTAACCCGAAAAATATCGAAGGGAGGTTAGCTCAATTCTAATGTCACTATCAAATGTATCTACCAAGAAGAATTCCTGATATTCCTTTAGAAACAGAGTTATATCTATTAACTGATCGTTTTCTGTTTCTATTGGATCCGTCAATAATTCACTTTCTACATTGTTTTCAAAGTGTATATCTAATGGTATATCCTCGTCAACAAAGCAATTTGAATTCGGTGTACATTGAAGTAATCGACTCGACATTATTTGGCCAGCAATATGTTGAGCTCGTAAACTGAAGGATTTTGATTATTGCCTCCCATTGCTCTAACTACACTAAAAAGATTTTCAGCAACGTCCTTGTTTAGTCCTTGTACAGACCTAGTGTAGCATTTAAAGTTTGTCTGATTCCATTAATGTGGGGAAAAGATCCTAGATCGTTTAGCCTCTGTATTTCCTTAACATATTGAAGACAATCTTTAATATGTTTATACACGACGTTACCTTCTTGAATTCCAGACTTGAATAGATTTTTGTCAAATAATGACCCACTATTCATGCAGTCCATTAATTTGTCAGTGCGTTCAAAGAATAAAGCAGTCGATAAAGCAATGGCAGCAGAAGTTTTTTTTAAATTTGTTTGTCTCTACTGTGGTTCTGATTGCAGCAATAGTTGTACGACTTATCACTTGGGTCACAAGCGACACCCGCATCCTTTCAGATGGTGACGGATCTATATGTTTCGCCGTCAAATTTGGACACATTTTCGTCACCTTGTCTTTTTCTAGAGCGTACAATTCATGAACTACATCAAAACTTACTATGCCATCGGGTGTTAAGATTGTTTGCCCCAATAATAAGTTTCTCAGATTTTTGAGAAGATGAGGAAAGTCATAGAACGTAAAAATTTGTTTTTCGTTCATGAAAAAAAAAGGTTTTTCAACGTCATTGGCTCCTAAGCATTTGTAACAATTCCTGTTGTTCGAACCCTGGTCACAAACAATGCCCAAAACATTTAAGCCAATGGTACTCAAGTCTGAAATGTTCTTTTTCACTATTTCCTTTAAAACCGACCCTTTAACATTTGTTTCCGACACAAAATAATTAAAAACGCATTTCCAATTATCAAAAAGCCCCCTTATCATGAAAACACAAACATTTTTGCCTACATTAGATTTTCTAGAAAAACCACAACCTTCCAAACCGTCGATAATGTCCTCTTGGGAATTATAAACAAGGTCCCTCCTAATTGCCACCTCATCAAAAACTAGAATTACATTTCTTTCCCTATCTGTCATTTCAGAAACCCTTGCCTTAATAATAGGAAAAGCTGTATTTTTAAACCCAGGTTGCAAATTTTTTACTGGTGCCCACCTATAAAGGGAACTTAAGTGGGGCATGTTCATGTCAAGACCATTTCGGAGAAATTTATAGGCAGCTTGGGACCTATAAAATATCTTTTGGCATAGCAATTTCTCCTCTTTATTCCATATTTTGGTTTTCGGCTTAACAAGCATATTTGTAAATGTTTTTGAATTGTTTGATATGGACAGACTTTGTATTACATCCCTAATTGACCTTGAGGGCTTTTCGGATCTATTTTTGAATTTTTTTCTCAATTTTATAAGTTTTTCTTGAGTTTGTTTTTGAAACTTAGACCTTATCTTCAATCTTTTTTTGAGAATTTGTACTTTTATTTGCATTTTAGACAACTTTTTCATATAAAATTGAGTATTTTTTAAATTTTTTTCGCAATTGGAACAACATGCTGCAATTTCGTCAACAGAACTGTTTCTGCGGCGCTTAGGACTCTGAAGCAATTCAAAATCTTCAATAATTTGTGATTCAACATTTGAATCCAGAAACAAAGAAGGAATTGCTTCCTTTTTTAATTTTTTGTTTCTAATGAATTCTTTTGGGATGTGATTCTCACAAATAAATAGATTTGTTTTCTCTCCCTGTACCCCACAAACTTGTCTCCAGATTTTCCCCTGAATAGAATCTTCAGAGGGAAACCCAAATATTTTAATTCCTGAAGAATTTCTCGCTGATTTTCTGCAGTGCTCTAAAGCACAGATTTTCCCCTGAATAGAATCTTCAGAGGGAAACCCAAATATTTTAATTCCTGAAGAATTTCTCGCTGATTTTCTGCAGTGCTCTAAAGCACACTTTTTCTTTTATTATTCATTTTAGTATGTTTTCTTCGCAGCCAAATAAAACGATGCTTACCACACAACACAAACACAAAGTCGCAAAGCTGAATGGCAAAATATTTTTATTTGGGTACCGCGATTGTCGTTGTCCTGCCATTTGCACGTCTACATCGTCTTCATAGCGAAAATCAACAAAAGTCAGAAAAGGAAAAAAATTAAAAAATATAGAAAATCCTTAGAAGAGGAAAGATCTCGCCACTCGCCAGACGACATTCATACAAATGTTTGTGTGGGTATGCATGGAAACATCACAGACAAATGTAAAATACACATACACACAACCACTGTTATTGTCACCTTTGCCGCAAGATGGGTGCGCTTCATTGTTTTTATTCCTGGTTGTTTATTTTCATGAGTTGCTGAGATAAGTAAAAAAATCTAATAAGAATTATTGAAAACTGATCATTTAGAGTTTTTTGTTTCCTTCAATTTTTTTGTTTTGTAGGTAGATAAAGTAGGCAAGTAGGTATGGTTAAATTTTATGTTTTTGAATACATAATTAAACAAACACATTTTTATATGCGGTTTATGCGTAAGTAAAGTACATTTTTAATATGTTAGTAGGTATAGGTACGCAATGTATATTGTGTAGGTACTTACGTATTACCTTTTTGTCAGTTATAATTTAGTGTAATAAATGATCAGTTTTGAAATAATATGTATGTATTCAGGAAACTATTATTAGCTAAATTCCATTAAATTAAATTGGGATCACATACAAGAATTGGCACTCTTTTTTGGGTCAAAAACACGAAGAACAAAATTTTTTACATTTATATTGATTTTACTTATATTCAAATAAATGTTCTGCATCCCACAAGTCTTAACTCACCTGTAAAATTTCATCAACTCTCAACTACAAGTCACAGCTGTTGATTTTTTGCACTTGGAGCTTTGAGTTACAGAAATAGGGAAATTACATAATTTTCCATTTGAAGTATTCGTTTAATACACTCCTGTAGAACTTCCAGTCGACTAGTAGCTGAAAATTATTTTTTCTAAAACTAATCTCTTATCAACTTTATTTAAAAACAAAATAAAAGAAGAGATTTCTGGCTTTACAAAAATGGTAATTGTTACCGTTGTTTTTTTTCGGTTTTAAGTAAGTTTTTTATAAAATTGGCCCAGCCTCTGGCTTAACGGGGGGGAGGGGTAGACCCTCCCTACGATATGATTTTTTTCTCGTCTCGACTCAATCTACACTCTCTAGCTTTTGTCACACCTTATGCGAATCACCCTGTATAAAATTGAATATTTAATTTCATAATCGTGATCAAAATAGTATTGAATGTTATATAAAACTCTTTTTTGCCCAAAATTTTGATTAAAACTTGATTGAAAAATCAAACTAAAAAGCTTTCAAGTACAGAATTCACTCGTAAGTATTGCCGTTGTTATTAAAAAAATATTTTTCGGTTTTATGCCGTTTTTCGAAAATTACCCCTCCTCCCATAGTTAAAATGCTTGTATTTAGTTAAAAAAATATATTTCTCGATATTTTCAGTTGTCAGAACATTTTATTCAGTTTATTTGTGCTATTTAACATTTGAATTTTATATTTTTTTTTAAATTTTTGTATTTTGTATTTTTTTTTTGTATTTTGTGGTATATACATATATATGATTTTTGTTGTCTTATCAAATTTATGTTAGAATTTTTATTTTACGGTTACTGCTTTTGATAGACTTTTGAACATACCAAGAACAATGCTTTCTGAGCGAAACTGTAAAAAGGTATTTAAGAATTGCTTTTCTGTGCTCCAAGCAACTACCGTTCTCAGCAAACCAGTCACGATTTGTTAAGTTCTCAGTTGTTAATCTGATACTTTCAGACATCATGACTTCTCTTATTTTTGGAACTTCTTTTTTTTCCTTGAATATCTTTTCAAAGGTTGCGGAGTGAATCTTGCAAACTTGGAAAAATAAGTCTGAAGGTGCACGAAGATTTCCGAAATCTGAATTTTGGGCATAGTTTTTGGCAAACAAAAAAAATTCAGAGGGACAGGTAACAACTTCGTCACATTTCAGAATCAGCTCCTCACATTGGGGACAATCAAGTTTTGGTAACATCTTAAATGCTACGTAACCCGAAAAATATCGAAGGGAGGTTAGCTCAATTCTAATGTCACTATCAAATGTATCTACCAAGAAGAATTCCTGATATTCCTTTAGAAACAGAGTTATATCTATTAACTGATCGTTTTCTGTTTCTATTGGATCCGTCAATAATTCACTTTCTACATTGTTTTCAAAGTGTATATCTAATGGTATATCCTCGTCAACAAAGCAATTTGAATTCGGTGTACATTGAAGTAATCGACTCGACATTATTTTGGCCAGCAATATGTGGAGCTCGTAAACTGAAGGATTTTGATTATTGCCTCCCATTGCTCTAACTACACTAAAAAGATTTTCAGCAACGTCCTTGTTTAGTCTTTTTGTCAAGATATATGTACTTGACTGGTCGCCAGATGTAATTTTATGGTACAGACCTAGTGTAGCATTTAAAGTTTGTCTGATTCCATTAATGTGGGGAAAAGATCCTAGATCGTTTAGCCTCTGTATTTCCTTAACATATTGAAGACAATCTTTAATATGTTTATACACGACGTTACCTTTTTGAATTCCAGACTTGAATGGATTTTTGTCAAATAATGACCCACTATTCATGCAGTTCATTAATTTGTAAGTGCGTTCAAAGAATAAAGCAGTCGATAAAGCAATGGCAGCAGAAGTTTTTTTAAATTTGTTTGTCTCTACTGTGGTTCTGATTGCAGCAACAGTTGTACGACTTATCACTTGGGTCACAAGCGACACCCGCATCCTTTCAAATGGTGACGGATCTATATGTTTCGCCGTCAAATTTGGACACATTTTCGTCACCTTGTCTTTTTCTAGAGCGTACAATTCATGAACTACATCAAAACTTACTATGCCATCGGGTGTTAAGATTGTTTGCCCCAATAATAAGTTTCTCAGATTTTTGAGAAGATGAGGAAAGTCATAGAACGTAAAAATTTGTTTTTCGTTCATGAAAAAAAAAGGTTTTTCAACGTCATTGGCTCCTAAGCATTTGTAACAATTCCTGTTGTTCGAACCCTGGTCACAAACAATGCCCAAAACATTTAAGCCAATGGTACTCAAGTCTGAAATGTTCTTTTTCACTATTTCCTTTAAAACCGACCCTTTAACATTTGTTTCCGACACAAGATAATTAAAAACGCATTTCCAATTATCAAAAAGCCCCCTTATCATGAAAACACAAACATTTTTGCCTACATTAGATTTTCTAGAAAAACCACAATCTTCCAAACCGTCGATAATGTCCTCTTGGGAATTATAAACAAGGTCCCTCCTAATTGCCACCTCATCAAAAACTAGAATTACATTTCTTTCCCTATCTGTCATTTCAGAAACCCTTGCCTTAATAATAGGAAAAGCTGTAGTTTCAAACCCAGGTTGCAAATTTTTTACTGGTGCCCACCTATAAAGGGAACTTAAGTGGGGCATGTTCATGTCAAGACCATTTCGGAGAAATTTATAGGCAGCTTGGGACCTATAAAATATGTTTTGGCATAGCAATCTCTCCTCTTTATTCCATATTTTGGTTTTCGGCTTAACAAGCATATTTGAAAATGTTTTTGAATTGTTTGATATGGACAGACTTTGTATTACATCCCTAATTGACCTTGAGGGCTTTTCGGATCTATTTTTGAATTGTTTTCTCAATTTTATAAGTTTTTCTTGAGTTTGTTTTTGAAACTTAGACCTTATCTTCAATCTTTTTCTGAGAATTTGTACTTTTATTTGCATTTAGACAACTTTTTCATATAAAGTTGAGTATTTTTTAAATTTTTTTCGCAATTGGAACAACATGCTGCAATTTCGTCAACAGAACTGTTTCTGCGGCGCTTAGGACTCTGAAGCAATTCAAAATCTTCAATAATTTGTGATTCAACATTTGAATTCAGAAACAAAGAAGGAATTGCTTCCTTTTTTAATTTTTTGTTTCTAATGAATTCTTTTGGGAAGTGATTCTCACAAACGAACACATTTTTATATGCGGTTTATGCGTAAGTAAAGTACATTTTTAATATGTTAGTAGGTATAGGTACGCAATGTATATTGTGTAGGTACTTACGTATTACCTTTTTGTCAGTTATAATTTAGTGTAATAAATGATCAGTTTTGAAATAATATGTATGTATTCAGGAAACTATTATTAGCTAAATTCCATTAAATTAAATTGGGATCACATACAAAAATTGGCACTCTTTTTTGGGTCAAAAACACGAAGAACAAAATTTTTTACATTTATATTGATTTGACTTATATACAAATAAATGTTCTGCATCCCACAAGTCTTAACTCACCTGTAAAATTTCATCAACTCTCCTACAAGTCACAGCTGTTGATTTTTTGCACTTGGAGCTTTGAGTTACAGAAATAGGGAAATTACATAATTTTCCATTTGAAGTATTCGTTTAATACACTCTTGTAAAACTTCCAGTCGACTAGTAGCTGAAAATTATTTTTTCTAAAACTAATCTCTAATCAACTTTATTTAAAAACAAAATAAAAGAAGAGATTTCTGGCTTTACAAAAATGGTAATTGTAACCGTTGTTTTTTTTTCGGTTTTAAGTAAGTTTTTTATAAAATTGGCCCACCCTATGGCTTAACGGGGGGGAGGGGTAGACCCTCCCTACGATATGATCTTTTTCTCGTCTCGACTCAATCTACACTCTCTAGCTTTTGTCACACCTTATGCGAATCACCCTGTATAAAATTGAATATTTAATTTCATAATCGTGATCAAAATAGTATTGAATGTTATATAAAACTCTTTTTTGCCTAAATTTTGATTAAAACTTGATTGAAAAATCAAACTAAAAAGCTTTCAAGTACATTCACTTGTAAGTATTGCCGTTGTTATTAAAAAAATATTTTTCGGTTTTATGCCGTTTTTCAAAAATTACCCCTCCTCCCATAGTTAAAATGCTTGTATTTAGTTAAAAAAATATATTTCTCGATATTTTCAGTTGTCAGAACATTTTATTCAGCTTATTTGTGCTATTTAACAACAAATAAATAAAATAAGGGCTATTTGTATTCGTTCTGATTTGATTTTGTGTAGTTTTACCAAAACTAATAAGATGTGCGATATTGCTGAAAAAATTTAAATTCAAACTTTACATCTATGAAAAACTATGGGATGAGATGGACCGCTGGAAAAGCTCCCTCCATCTAGAAAATCCAATATGAGGGAAAATTTCAAAGTAGGTAACGGGAATATATTTTACAGCCAGAAACATTGCAAAACCTGATCAAAAATGCCGAATTTATGACAAGCAATCATAAAAGTGCGTGGATCGCATTTTTGGTGAAAATCGATTAAGTAATTTAATTTTTTGTATTGTTTTTGTTTTTTTGTTAGTTTTAAAATCTTTTAAGGGATAAAGGTTAGAAGTTGGAAAAATAGGTATCTACTATTGTTTTGTTTTTAATGAAAAATAAAAAAAATGTTAATAAATGGTTTATTGTATCAGAAAATTTAGTTTTTTAAAGTGGTTCTATACTTTTGACGTGGGTGTACCTACTTAAAGTACATATACAGACAAAATTGCGATAAAAAAGGCGTTATTGCTTCAATGTAATTTTTACCTACCTAGGTATCTACCTATTTCGAAACTGATTTTTGTATTATTAATAATTATAACTGACAATAGGTACCTATACCCATTAAATCGACTATATACATATATAAATATATGTACATACTGTTCATGTTCAAAAACAAAAAAAGTTAACCATAGGTAGGTATACCTCTATCTACTTAACACGAAATTTTGAATCAAACTTCATCAGCAAACATAAACAAACAAGAAATAATAAAAAAAAAACAATCAAATAAAAAAAATACCCTCAAGCGCAAAAGTGGCAAACTAATAAAATGAACCTGTTATGTGTGTGTGCACAAAAAAGCATTATTGTGCTTATGCAAAAATATGTTCACAAAAAAAAAATAAAACCACCACCTGCACATTACTCTGTGACACCGTCTCGTCTATCGATTCTTTCAAGAAATTCGAAACTCTATAAATGATCAGCTTTATCATATCAAAAACAACAAAAAATACAAAATAATAAAATTAAAAAAAAAAATCATACCTATCCATACAACAAGGACGCTTCCATTAATTAGACAAAAAACCACTCGGTTTTATTGTTTACCTACCCACCAACTTACAGATCCTATTAAAGAAGAATTCCTTTATACAAATCATACAATCTTCATCGCGAAGATAATAAAAAATCAAAAAAAGGAAAAAACTACAAAATAAAGGAAATCCTTAAAACGTCGGCAGAGGAAAGCTATGCAAACGTCACAGACAAAATCAAAAAACCCACAACACAACATCACAAGACAAAAGAAAAAGAAATAAACAAAGAAGGACAAACGACAAAGTAATATTTTTCAAGAGATTCCAGTTTTTTAAGGAATTCCCTCGCTCTCGCAACATTTCGCAACTAGCAACATGTTGTGGTCCTTAATATCAAGGACCAGGCTTTAAATTTTGTGTGCCAAAAGTTTATATGGGATGCGACATCGTTGTATTCTATTATCTTTGCAGCTGTGTTGTATACCTATCTCTATTTTGCTTACATTGCTTCATTTTCATGTATTAGTTGTCTTTTTTCTATACTCTGCATTTCATACTACTTAACCACGAGAAGACATCTACCCGCATTAGTAACAACTAATTTTCGGATCTTCAAAATAGACCCAGATAGAGAGCAGGATCCCAAG
Organism: Leucozona laternaria; assembly: GCA_932273885.2. Taxonomy (NCBI): domain Eukaryota; kingdom Metazoa; phylum Arthropoda; class Insecta; order Diptera; family Syrphidae; genus Leucozona; species Leucozona laternaria. The sequence continues at coordinate 148,511,739 of OW026366.1, forward strand.
TTGTTGTTGTATTACTTGTTAAAAAATTATCCTGATCCAGGTCCGTAGATAATAAAACGTGCACGACTTGATCGCACGAACTTTTTTTGTGATTAATAACTGTGTGTAACCACACATTGAAGATGCATAGTGTATATATGTAACGAGAAAATATTAAGAGAGTCAAAAGTAACCACTAAAAAATTGATTTTTTTGTTTGATATTATGTTGTTGTTTATAAATCAATATTTTTCAAAATGTTTAAATGCAATACTATTGAGAAGCACCAGATAGAAAAATTATAACAAAATCGGTCGAACCGTCAAAAAGTTATACTTGATTAAAATAAGACCATTTTCTAAAAACCGTGGAATACCAAATTCCGTTATGCGATTTTTTTAGAAAAACTGACACGCAGTTTTCAAAATCGTAAGAGCCGTTTTCGAGAAAATAAAAAAAAAAATAAAATGTTTGTATGGCAGCTAACCGTTCTAGTTGAGCTAAATCCAAAATTCGAGTTTATCATCTAGGGAATCACATTAAAAATGCTCTGTACCCAGTTTGAAGCAAATCGGTTTACTCGTTTGGGCTCATTCTCAAATTACAGTGGACGAACAGACGCACAGACCGGCGGACGGGTTTTAAAATAAATAATAGTGGATATAAAAAGGAAATACTATTTTTAACGGTTTTAATCCGAATCATATATCAATAAAATATTATCCAAGAAGTGAGCAGGTGGCGCAATATTGTGTTCGAGCCTTGAAAAACTTAAATACCAAATTATATATAGTCATCACATAATAATTTAGTGCCTTTTGAGGAATGTTTTGTTTGTTATTAGATGTTTATGTGATAAAGCACAATTTATTTTACATGTAATTAAAGGTAATAAAATAAGCTTTTCACTGGAGCTAAAAAAAGGATATGTCATCACTGATTTTTTTGAAATATCGATGTGACAAAGACCGCAAAAAAAGTAGCTGTTTTAGAAGTTAAAATTCAATATCTCAAAATGTGTTTAACAAATCAAAATAACTTTGGTATTATTTTAAACAAGAAAAATACCTTTTATTTGACAGCAATATCATTTTTCTAAGTCAATTATTCCGCCCGTTATGGACAATTATGTGCATCAAAATCTGAAATCCTTATTTTGCAATCGTCAACTTCAAGCCCAAATATCTCGACTTTCCCATGAACGATTTTGAAAATATTTTACTTATGTATCGGGCTTCACGTCACCTTTCATTTGATATCAAACTCGTTCGTTCGTTGTACATTGTTTTTCTTTCATTATTTAGAAACTAGAACGTTAAAAACACATCCAGTAGGGATTGCACAGTGAGCATTTTGTTTAGAATTTGCATTGTATATAAACTCTATAGTACTCTCATGGAACAGATATTTTTACTTGGGCCTCGGTTGTGCTGGTGGCGTTGTAGTCAAGTAAAATTGACGTTGCAGACTGAGAGAATTCTATATATGTTATATGTAAATAAAATACTGTGAGCACAGTTAAGAGAGCAAACGGGAAAGGGAAGGTTGTATTATTTTCAATTCGTATATTAATAAAGGGAGTAAGGGAGATAAAATTGAATCAGCTGTTCGCGTCATGGCAACGACAACAATTAGGAGGAGCAAATTAAATTTTTTTGTCATTTTTTTGACGTTTATTTTTGAATATTATATTTTTTGCTTCCTATGAGCTATAGACATATATTTATATGTCTATACATTATGCTTTTTATTTTTCAGCACAATTTGAATTTGTTTTTAGATTTTCAGTTTTGTTGATTTTCAAAGCAACGTTGTTTAATTTCACTATAGCTTAGTGGAATACAACGTTGCTACATTTTGCATTATGGGGCATAGGCAGGTATACTCAATTTTCAAGTAAAGTAGGTACATAGGTATAGCTATATTTAATAGATGTTTGGTAGGCTTTTTTCACCGTAGGTATTTTATTATTTTTGTTATTGAAAAAGAAGAAAATTGCAATTTTGAATAACAAAAATAATAATAATTATGTAGGTATTAGGCAGGTACGTATAAATTGTTTTTTAGGAAGGTATATTAATATCAATTTAGGGATGCAGGTGGGTGGGTGGTTATGCAGAGGGTGATACCTATTACGACATTGTATTTTTGAAAATGTTAAAAAAATATGGATAGGTACCTACCTACCTAATCTTCATAGTGTATGAATGTATTTGGTAGGTAGGTATGTACGTACATTTTAAATACTACCACCTATTAAAAAGTTTAAAAAAAATTAAATTTGGCTTATCAATTTTAAAAAACCCATTGAAATACACCTAAAAAACTATTTTCAAAAAATTAAGTCGATACATTTTTTCCGAAAAAAATAGTTTTTATCAGTAGGAGAATTTTTAAAACATAAAAAAAAAAATAAAAATTTGGTGTTCCAGTTTTTAAAACCAATTAAAATACTCCTAAAAATCTATTTTTAAACAAAAATTAAGAACATATTTCGTTAGTTTTTATAAATAAAGACAATTTTGATAATTCCGAAAATAATCCAAAATTTGTTGTTTTAGTTTAAAAAAAAAACAATTGAAATGCTCCTAAAATCTATTTTTTTTAAAAACATTAAGCAAATTATTTTGAAAACATTAGTTTTTATGAATATAGACAATTTTTAAAAATGTGAAAAAATCAAAAATTTGGTGTTTTAGTTTGAAAAACAATTGCAATACTCTTAAAAAAACAATTTTTTTCAAAAAAATTAAGGAAATTATTTCGAAAAAAATAGTTTTTTTAAATGCAAATAATTTTGAAAAATTGAAAAAGACAAGTCTTTGGAGTATACAATTGTAATACTCCTAAAAACTATTTTTTTTTTAAATAAAATTAAGTTAAAAAAAGATTTTATGTGAGAAAAAATAAAAATTTATTGTTTCAAAATGACCTCTTAAACTTATTCGCAAGCAAATAATCCCACTCCCACTCAAACACCCACTTAGTCGTTACTATAAGAAACAAACCAACCTATATCCCCAATTTTACTAAAAACAAACGGTCAAACTTATATGAAAAAGTAAGACGTGCTTACCACATTTGTTAATTGTTTAGCATTTCAAACCGATTTCTTACAAAATTTAACTTAATTAAGTATTTCTAACTTGTGTCATCAGCATGTTTTTATTAAATTAAGGCCTAATGCAGAAAAATAAGTGTCTTGTTTTAACTTTCCAGAACATTGATAATTAATTTTCAAGAAAAAACACACTAATTTTAATTAAATTAGGATAATTTTCTCTTCTTAAAGTTTAAACTATAAATTTGTCTGAATAAAAAACTTAAGGCAACATGAATTTAAAAATTAAATGAAAAACTGCACGTAATAAATTCATCAGATGATAGGCAGGTATGATGGTAAATTTAAAAATTCTCAAGTTTCAGCTCAATCAGATTATTATTTCTTGAGTTTTTAGCAAATTTTTATATTTTGATGTTCAGCTCAATTTATAGAAAAGTTTAAAAAAATATTTACGGGAACTTCTGATTCAACAACAAATACATTGTCTAAATTTCAGCTCAATCTGATGGTTTAGTTTGAATTTTACAACATAAACGAACAATCATCTGTGTATATCTACCTACATACATACCTATATAGATACAAATAAATACCTACCTAATGTAAGGCATCTAACTTGAGTTCATAAAAAATCTTAAATAGAGCCATTCTAATACCTTCGTTTAGTATTTACATAACTGAAATCTCAACGGAAAACCTCTATTTACAAAAGTGTATAACATCCTTCGCTAAAAAATTCAGTCAAAAAGTATTTATTCAAAACAAAATTATTTTTCTCAGTGGTAACCGAGTTTAAATAATTAACATGCATATAATACATTTATGGGCATTCTCAGTCATACGTCACAGCATGCATATACCTATATGCATATTATACATTTGCTCTATACCCAAACACAAACACACGTCACAGCAATTACAAAAATTCAGCCTTCTTTTGAACAATATTTTATTTTCGTTCTTTCTATACCCAAAAAACAAACAAAAAAAAAACATTTTCCCCTTTCTATAAAAAATGATAAAAGCAAAAAGAACAAATTACCTTTTTTCCTGTCCCCCTTGAACTCCCATACATTTTGTATAGGTTCTTCTCTATCGTCAATTTTCCATTAGCCTTCATTATAATTCTCTTATTTATCTCTTACTTTTAATTAAATTATTTCCTACTCTGCCTACTCTTAAAACTGGACACCTAAGTCTGCACAAATTTTAGTTGGGCCGCGGTTGCCCAGGTGGCGTCGCGTTCGTTCCTCTTCATGATAGTACTATAAAAATATATATACAATGATTTATTGTAGTAAGCATCCGCAAGCACACTCATCGCCCATTGGACAAAATTCATATTATTCTCTCTCCCTGAGTTTCATTCTACCATACCATTCTCTCATTAATTTATTTTACTCACTCATCTTTCTTTATACTAGCATCGCCCATTGGCCCAAATTCGGCTCATAAAAATAAAAGGGCGAACGACCGCTAAAGCTAACTGACACGCACACCATATAGGTATACACTTATTGGAATGCATAGGAAACAATAAATTTCAACCCCTAATAAAAATAAAAAAAAAAACACAAAAAATTCGAAAAAATGAATGAAATATTTATTTGAATCGATAGTTTGAACCTTGCAATTTAATGTTTAAAGATAATTTCATGCAAATGTTGACCGCGGCTGCGTCTCAGGTAGCCCATCCGCTGAGTCCAATTTTGGCATACTCTTTCACACATATCGGCCGGTATCTCACGAATGAATGCATGGATGTTGGCTTCCAGTGCGTCAATCGAAGCGGGCTTGTCCCTATAGACATTAGCCTTGACATACCCCCACAAAAAATAATCTAATGGTGTCAAATCGCACGATCTAGGCGGCCAATTGACCGGCCCGAAACGTGAAATTAACTGTTCACCAAACTCGCCTCGCAATTGCGCCATTGTTTCGCGTGCTGTGTGGCATGTGGCACCGTCTTGTTGAAACCACATATCATGCAAGTCAAGAACTTCCATTTCGGGCAAAAAAAAGTTTGTTATCATCGCTCGGTAGCGTTCACCATTGACAGTAACGCTGCGATTCGCATCATCTTTGAAGAAATATGGCCCAATAATGCCGCCGGCCCATAAACCGCACCAAACAGTGGCTTTTTCGGGATGCATTGGTAGCTGTTGCAATGCTTCTGGCTGATCTTCACTCCAAATGCGGCAATTTTGCTTATTTACGTACCCATTCAACCAAAAATGAGCCTCATCGCTGAACACAATTTTTCGATAAAAAAGCGGATCCTCGGCCAGCTTTCCAAGAGCCCATTCACCAAAAATTCTGCGTTGTGGTAGGTCGGCTGGCTTTAGTTCTTGCACCAGCTGTATCTTAAAAGGCTTTACGCCCAAATCCTTCCGCAAAATTTTCCACGTAGTGCTGTAACAAAGGCCTAACTGCTGGGAACGCCGCCGAATCGACATTTCGCGGTCTTCTGTCACACAAGCTGATACGGCCGCAATATTTTCTTCACTACGCACAGTACGTAAACGTGTTGGTGGTTTAATGTCCAACAAAGTAAATTTGGTGCGAAATTTGGTCACAATCTTCCGAATAGACTGCTCAGAAGGTCGAGAATGCCGATCATAAAATGGAAGCAGCGCGCGATGAACATTTCGAACCGAGCACGAATTTTGATAGTAAAATTCAATAATTTGCAAGCGTTGTTCATTTGTAAGACGATCCATGGTTAAATTGCAAACCAAACTGAAGCTGTTTGACAGTGACACAAGGTACTAAACACACGTCAGCTGTCAAAACCAGTGTTGCCAAAACCAAACCAGCTAAAAAATCACCCGTTAGTAACGACTAAGTGGGTGTTTGAGTGGGAGTGGGATTATTTGCTTGCGAATAGGTTTAAGAGGTCATTTTGAAACAATAAATTTTTATTTATTCTCACAAAAAATCTTTTTTAACTTAATTTTATTAAAAAAAAAAATAGTTTTTAGGAGTATTACAATTGTATACTCCAAAGTCTTGTCTTTTTTCAATTTTTCAAAATTATTTGCATTTAAAAAAACTATTTTTTTCGAAATAATTTCCTTAATTTTTTTGAAAAAAATTGTTTTTTTAAGAGTATTGCAATTGTTTTTCAAACTAAAACACCAAATTTTTGATTTTTTCACATTTTTAAAAATTGTCTATATTCATAAAAACTAATGTTTTCAAAATAATTTGCTTAATGTTTTTAAAAAAAATAGATTTTAGGAGCATTGCAATTGTTTTTTTTTAAACTAAAACAACAAATTTTGGATTATTTTCGGAATTATCAAAATTGTCTTTATTTATAAAAACTAACGAAATATGTTCTTAATTTTTGTTTAAAAATAGATTTTTAGGAGTATTTTAATTGGTTTTAAAAACTGGAACACCAAATTTTTATTTTTTTTTTATGTTTTAAAAATTCTCCTACTGATAAAAACTATTTTTTTCGGAAAAAATGTATCGACTTAATTTTTTGAAAATAGTTTTTTAGGTGTATTTCAATGGGTTTTTTAATATTGATAAGCCAAATTTAATTTTTTTTAAACTTTTTAATAGGTGGTAGTATTTAAAATGTACGTACATACCTACCTACCAAATACATTCATACACTATGAAGATTAGGTAGGTAGGTACCTATCCATATTTTCTTAACATTTTCAAAAATATAATGTCGTAATAGGTATCACCCTCTGCATAACCACCCACCCACCTGCATCCCTAAATTGATATTAATATACCTTCCTAAAAAACAATTTATACGTACCTGCCTAATACCTACATAATTATTATTATTTTTGTTATTCAAAATTGCAATTTTCTTCTTTTTCAATAACAAAAATAATAAAATACCTACGGTGAAAAAAGCCTACCAAACATCTATTAAATATAGCTATACCTATGTACCTACTTTACTTGAAAATTGAGTATACCTACCTATGCCCCATAATGCAAAATGTAGCAACGTTGTATTCCACTAAGCTATAGTGAAATTAAACAACGTTGCTTTGAAAATCAACAAAACTGAAAATCTAAAAACAAATTCAAATTGTGCTGAAAAATAAAAAGCATAATGTATAGACATATAAATATATGTCTATAGCTCATAGGAAGCAAAAAATATAATATTCAAAAATAAACGTCAAAAAAATGACAAAAAAATTTAATTTACTCCTCCTAATTGTTGTCGTTGCCATGACGCGAACAGCTGATTCAATTTTATCTCCCTTACTCCCTTTATTAATATACGAATTGAAAATAATACAACCTTCCCTTTCCCGTTTGCTCTCTTAACTGTGCTCACAGTATTTTATTTATAACATATATAGAATTCTCTCAGTCTGCAACGTCAATTTTACTTGACTACAACGCCACCAGCACAACCGAGGCCCAAGTAAAAATATCTGTTCCATGAGAGTACTATAGAGTTTATATACAATGGAAGACGTTTGTTATGAATACGTTTGATTGGCTACTTGGTACCTACCTAGTTAACAATCCACATTTGATGTAGTGTAGAGTATAGGTAGTATGGGCATACCATTAAGCTTTTGATCTGTGTTGAATGGAATGATAAGGAAATAAACTTAAAATATTGAGATAACACACTCTTCAATAAAATAAAATCTTCTGTTATTACCTATTCTTACTTGGCACTTAATTATTTAGATTCATTTTAACGAAAAAGAAAAACTTTCTAGTTGTCAATAAAATGTCAATTATTTCCTTATTATTCCATTCAACACAGATCAAAAGCTTATTATGCCCATACTACCTATACTCTACACTACATCAAACAGGCGCGGATCCAGGAATTCGGTTTGGGGGGGGGGGGGTCATGATGCTTAGATGCAGTCAACCGAGAAAAATTTATAAAATAACAATTATATACCAAGGTACCTAAAAATAAACATGCTGTACCTACATACTAATAATAAACACATTACAAAAATGCAAATCTTTAGAAACAGTTAAACAACAAATAACGATTTATTCTATACATTACGAATAGCATATATGTATATGTACATTTTATATATGTTCGTATTTAAAAACATATGTCTTTAATTTGTTTATAATTTATATAACAAAATCAAGTCGTCTTTGTTTTGTCTGGGCGAATCTTGTTATTATTTCATCGACATCGATATCTATATCTCGATGAACATTCATTAAAGTAAGGCCGGTGAGGCGCTCTTCTCCCCTATTTGCCCGTAGCCAAGATTTAACGCGCCTAAGAGTTGAGAATGACCGCTCAGCTGTTGCGACACTTACAGGAAGTGAAACCAGTATTTGCAACATTATAAAGATGTTTGGATATAAAGCTGCATCACAAACATCTAATATTTTTTTGGTAGAGTCTCTGGAAGTGTCCGACCTTCTCTAATTTCTCTGTCCCATCTTTTAATCCATAGCTGGAATTCTTGGACAACCATTGAAATAGGGGGATGATTTAAAAGCTGACTGTACACTTTTGTGATTGCACGTACAGATTCCAAGTCAGATTCCGTGCATGTAGTTTTTGGCAAAAACACTCCCAGCTGAAATAATGCCAGCACATCTGGAGAAAGACGATCTTTTAAGTCTGTCAATACAGAATCGAGCAGAGGAATATAAACAGCTCTTCGGAAATACTCTTCTACAGACTGGCCTGGCTGATTATTTGTTCTGTTTATTTGTTTGGAAACTATTCTAGGTCGTCTTAAAACGATATATAATTGCCCGGCAATCTCTACTGCTTCTGAATAAAGATTTTCGAATACAGAGGTTGCACCTCGTCGTTTCTCCTCCAATACGCTTACAACATCACTTATTGTGTCCGTCGCTCTCTTGAGGTCTAAAGAGGGTTTCTGAAGGAAACGGCTAAGTGATACAGTAACGCCTGACAAGAAAAATAAAAATTAGTGATATGTTACGGTCTAAAAATATTTGCGATTATAATCAAAATAATTTACCTAAGACGTCACATAAACAAACAGATGCAATGATAAACTCTGAACTTCTTAAAGCCTGTTGAAGGCACTGAGCATCACTTGCGGTCTTGCTGTCTTCCCAACAGGAAATTCTCTCAAGGGCATTGCAAATATTCACCAACTTATTGCCCTGAAATTGCAAGTGCCCATCATGCCTCTCTACCCACCGAGTTTCACATATTCCCTGCAAAGCCGTTCCTTCAAGTTCTTCCTTGAAAACTTTGTGGCGTTTTGCTGAAGCATTGGAAAAAGCTACTACCTTTTTCATTGTTGCTGAAGCATTCAAGCAAAACGTTACTTTTGAAGACTTTGCCAAGGAGTTGTTCAGGGCATGGTTGTTGCATGGACAACGTTTAGCGTGAGTTGCTTTTTTAGATAGTTCGTGCACTGCACCTTTTGTGTCAGAGGCCATCACAGAGCAGCTATCAGTACCAATACCTACACACCATGCTTAGTCGATGTCAAACTCGGAGCAAAGATCTTCCACTATACGTGATAATGCAACACCTGTCAAACGACGTTCAATAATCTCGTCTTCACAGGGAATCTTCTCATATGCGTCGCAGAATGTTAAAAAATCCTCTCTGAGAGTTCCGTTATGAAAGTAACGAAAGGAGAGACTCAACTGCTCGGTATGTGAAATGTCGGTTGTTTCATCTAATATTATAGAAAATATCTTAGCTTCTTTTCCTTTTTTTAGAATATTTTCTTGGATGAAATTTTTACACGTCGCAATCAACTCGTTTTGCACAGTTTGGCTGAGTGTGTGAAGTTAGCCCCCCTTTTTTTGAATTTGTTATTTTTGAAAATTATTCCAGGTTGTTCCCGATTTGTTCCGCATTGTTCCAATTTTTTTTTTCAAAAATATTCAAAAATGGGGGTTTTAGACCCAAAAAACGGTTTTTGACCTAGCCCCCCTTTTTTCGAAAATTGAAATTTTAAAAATTGTTCTAGAATGTTCTAGTTGTTCTGAAGATTGTTCCAAGTTTTTGGACCTCTATATTCAAAAATTCAAAAGTTATGGCCAAAATTCGAAAAAATCTAGCCCCCCTTTTTTCGAAAATAACACTTTTTAATTTTTTTTAGGTTTAAAAAAGTGTTCCTAACATTCTTCCAAAAACTTGGAGTCGTTAAATGTCTGCTTTTAAAGATAAAGCTTTCTAAACTTTTTTATCAAAAACGCAAAAAACCGGTCTAAAATTTTTTTTTTTTCCAAACACTTAATTCATATTTCTTGATGATAAATACATGTGTATGGAAAATTTTGTGTCTCTATATTTATACAATCACCCTTAAATCGAATTTTAAAAAAAAATCTAAAAGTTTTTGAACTTTTTAAGAACTCCATTTAGTGCCCCTTTATCATAAATCGACAATCTATATTTTGTTTCAAGTTCCAAACCGATCAACCCAAATTGTTCCAAAGATTCATCAAAAAATATTGAAAATTAAATAGATTTTAAGCCGTCAAAACAATTAAATGAAAATATCCTATTATCCTTGCTCCGGCCCCCCCTTTTAGAAATTCAAAATTCAAAAACTTGTTCCAGGTTGTTCTAGGGCTCTTCTAAATTGTTCCAGAACTTCGTTTCTTGATATTGATTTTTACTATGAAAAATTTCAAAAAAATCGCCCCCACCCCCCCTGCTCCAAAATCAAAAATCTAAAAGTTGTTCCAAGTTCAAAATTGCTCAAACCCAATTGTTCCAAGGATTCATCCAAAAATATTGAAGATTTTAAGCCGAAAAAACACTTTAAATGAAAATATCCTATTATCCTTGCTCTGGCCCCCCCTTTTAGAAATTCAAAATTCAAAAACTTGTTCCAGGTTGTTCTAGGGCTCTTCTAAATTGTTCCAGAACTTCGTTTCTTAATATTGATTTTTACTATGAAAAATTTCAAAGAGGTAAAAATGTGTTTTTGTGTTTTTTCGGCTTAAAATCTTCAATATTCAATATTTTTGGATGAATCTTTGGAACAATTGGGTTTGAGCAATTTTGAACTTGGAACAACTTTTAGATTTTTGATTTTGGAGCAGGGGGGGTGGGGGCGATTTTTTTGAAATTTTTCATAGTAAAAATCAATATTAAGAAACGAAGTTCTGGAACAATTTAGAAGAGCCCTAGAACAACCTGGAACCAGTTTTTGAATTCTGAATTTCTAAAAGGGGGGCCAGAGCAAGGATAATAGGATATTTTCATTTTAAGTGTTTTTGACGGCTTAAAATCAATTTAATTTTCAATATTTTTTGATGAATCTTTGGAACAATTTGGGTTGATCGGTTTGGAACTTGAAACAAAATATAGATTGTCGATTAATGATAAAGGGGCACTAAATGGAGTTCTTACAAACTTCAAAAACTTTTAGATTTTTTTTTTAAATTCGATTTAAGGGTGATTGTATAAATATAGAGACACAAAATTTTCCGTACACATGTATTTATCATCAAGAAATATGAATTATGTGTTTGGAAAAAAAAAAAATTGGAGACCGGTTTTTTGCGTTTTTGATAAAAAAGTTTAGAAAGCTTTATCTTCAAAAGTAGACATTTTACGACTTCAATTTTTTGGAACAATGTTAGGAACACTTTTTTAAACCTAAAAAAAAATTAAAAAGTGTGATTATCGAAAAAAGGGGGCCTAGATTTTTTCTGAATTTTGGCCATAACTTTTGAATTTTTGAATATAGAGGTCCAAAAACTTGGAACAATGTTCAGAACAACCAGAAAATTCTAGAAAAATTTTCAAAATTTCAATTTTCGAAAAAAGGGGGGCTAGGTCAAAAACCGTTTTTTGGGTCTAAAACCCCCATTTTTGAATATTTTTGAAAAAAAAATTGGAACAATGCGGAACAAATCGGGAACAACCTGGAACAATTTTCAAAAATGACAAATTCAAAAAAAGGGGGGCTAACTTCACACACTCTTTAACGAACTCGTGGACAATTATGTTTTCCGGCCAGAATTTCTTATTCAATAGTCGAGTAAATATTTTCTGCGGAACAAGTAATTTTGGATGAGTAATCTATTCCTTTTGTTGGTAATTTCTCAATTTTCAAGTTGATGTTGGTAAAACATGATTCAATATATGAGGATATGTCAATGCAGGTAGTGTTAGCCTCAAAGTTTGACAAAAATATACATTTGAATCTCCAGCACGAGAGAGTCAGAGTACAGGGAATGAAACCGTCCTGTGTTGCCGTCAGTCGTTTTTTTTTATTTAATTTTTTTTTCATTAATGAGATTGAAAATTTCTAAGCTTCTGTCTGAAAAGTACTGAAATTTCGAGTGGGTAATTTACCCACTCGAAAAATCTCGAGTGGGTCTTACTACCCACACTACCCATATTACATGCCAGGCCTGCTTCGCTTCGTATCTGTAAAAGTATTTGTATCGTATTGTATTTGAAACGGATATTATGAAAGCCGTATGCAATGAATACGACTCCTTTCACAGCCAACAATAGAATTGTTTTTCTTTGAAGATGAAAGTGAAGTTCGAAGGGAAGACTGAGCACAGTTCGAAGATCGATTCGAGATAACTCTGATCCCATGAGCTTAGAGGATTCCTAGAGGGAAGTATTTTGTCTTTTTTCAGTCAAAAGAATAAACTGTGGATCCATAGCTTTATAAAGCTGTTTCGTCTCTCTAAAGCTGCATTTAATCAACTGTTGAAAGAATCGAACATTCGTGTGAAAAGTCCTAAATAGGAAAAGGCCTATCAAGCAAAGACCGTTTCTTATTTTGTTCAATCGAATCAAAAAAAAATTGGCTGAGCCAAATAATGAACTGCCTATATTCGATTGTATCGACTGAACTCGTTTGTATCATGCATGTTACTTTCGGTTCATTTTCTGCTTTAAATTTTGGAACTGGCACCCAAAATATCAAACAAGAAAAGTGAAAATGTTTACGAAAATTTTAATAATTTTTAAGAAAATACGACTGTCGGCGAATTACGTTAGAAAACTGAAAATTGTCACGGGTATGTGATGAAATAAGTTTGTCGAATTTAAATTTTAAATACCATGACTTTAAAACGACTTAATGTAAGGGAGATGAGTCAAAGTGACTTTCACAATAAGTAGATATGTTCGAGAAAAATATTTTTGTAAAATACGAATTTCATGCTTCAATCACATCAATCACCCTTGGATCCGCTTCTAGAAGGGGGCCATTTTGAACTATTTTTTTAAAACAAGTCCAAAAAAATTTGTCAAATATAGGAGACAAATAAATTAATTGTATTTGTTCCCGTTTTTCACATAGGTACCTACACTTTTATTTAGGACTCAACTAAATGTTCCCAGTTTTGCTGTCAAACACTTATACTGTTTTTATACAGCTCAAGTATTTAGTACGCTAAAAAAACACAGTCTTTCGACAAATTTCAACTGGTGGTTGTCCGTTGGGTTATCGAGATGTGTTCGCAAAAAAAAGATTCAATGCAAACTGGAAACGGGGTAGGTAGGTATGTGTAGATACTTTATTGGTGGAAACAGAATTATTGATTTTTATGTCATTTTATTTGAATCTAATGGTAGATAGTATGTATGTATTAATTTATTTAGGAAATCGACCTCGGTGATATAAAAATTATAGCATTCCCTCATAACATAATACCACCTTTTCCTTCTACTCAGGTCACAGCTGATTATGTCTGCAACGGCATCTTTTACGCCTCAAACCTTTTATTTAATTTTTATCTTTTCTTATTTTCCATTGGTTAGACTTAAAGAAATTTGTTGAGGAGAAATTCCCAAGTATTTCATTTGAGGAGAAGTTAATTTAAATTAGTTAATTTTCTCCTGAAAGCATTTTGATGCACCTGAAAGTAGGTAATTACGAAAAATTGGTCTGGGACAGATAACAGAAATATAATTTCAACATATGATATGATACCGCGAAAACAAAACTCATAAATATTTTAAAAATTTAACTGAGAATTTCAGAAACTTGTATCAAAAGAGCCTACCGGTTGCTAAGAAAATAATAAAATAGGTATAGGTTAGAACTTCGTTTCATTAAACTATGAGCTCTAACGTACTTACTTAACATTGAGGCCTCTAGTGAGTGAGTAAGTAAATAAATATCTCATACCTATACAATGATTTAATCAAATGAGCAATTATCCTGAACAATGATTTTAATTCAGGACAAAGTAAAATTCTGTTTCGGCAACAGAAATGTTTGCTATTTAATATTTAAAAACTATGTGTTTTTGTTTTAATTTTTTTTTTTTGCTAAATCTCTATAAACCACTTCTACTGATATTAAGTCAGAACAACTTGCATGCGTTTCCCACTCAATATCAAGTTAAAACACATCGAAAACTTGACTGCTTTGGTTGAAAATTAATTGTTTGTTTAATTATTGGACGAGACTAGAGACATACCAATTTATAACAGTTATAACAGTTTTTTGTCATTAAAAGTTGGCGTACGTTAAAGCGCTTCTCGCGACTTGAAAAAAAACTATGGGCGCCTGAAGTATGCCCACCGGCGGAGGGCCCTGGCCCTGCGGGGCCGCGTAAACAGTACTTTTATAAACCAAAACTGTTATAATTGGCATGTCTAGAATCACTTCCTTAATTATTATCTACAAATAGGTAAGAAAGTGGGTAAACAAAATTCAGAATCTTACCGGTAGCGATATTTTTCTCACTATTAATCACTTTAAATACCTAAATGCACTCAGAGCTTTTTATTCCATTAACATGTCAAATAACTGACAAGTCACCAGACATCACTTTTTAATTTAACATTATTAAAACGCACAAATGAAACATTAACTTGGTAATATTCATATAAATTTACTTAATAAATTATCTACTCAAAAGATAACACCTGTAAGTCTGTCCTACAATATATTTTGAAGGATTTTTATTATTTTCAAAAAACATAAAACAATTGACCTTCAAAGCTTATTAGATTTTGCGGTTGATCCGACACCTCTGGGACTTGATAATTTAAGCCACTATCATTAGCGAGCATGGAATGCGTTACTAATTCACTTGAATACAGGTGAGTATTTCGAACAAAAAAAAAATGATTTTTTTAGACAAGGTTTCGAATAAAACATCCGCCGTTCTGGAAAGCAGCAATATCAAGCTTACTGAGTGAATATAACGATATCAACCGAAAATCGGCTAACACATTTACCGTTTGCTTCCTTAACAGAATTTGTTTTGTTCAAAATAAGAGATAAAGGGGGAAAACCCCTAATAAGTCACACCCCTAAAAGAGCACTACCTATGTTTACATGTATACAACATTTATTATTATCGAGGGTTGTGTTTTGCTCAACGATGATGAGCTAGCTACTCGTGGAATTAAGATAGAAACAAAAAACGAAAAAAGAAACAGAAAGATAGATTGAAAGAGGAGTGTTCAATGGAAATGGTGTACTAGCGGTAAATTATGCAAGGGTGGCAGCTTCGTTGTTGATGACGATGGTGATGTGCTGCGTACGAGCGTACGCCGCGCCGGCCGTGCTGGTATTTAAGAACAGCGGACTTTCAAAGTACTTACCTAGTTCTATTGTAAGAATAGATTACAATGTTTCTTGTTTTTATTTATATACCAACCTACACGCAAGTCGATATTAGGTGATGTTTTATTAGGGTGGATGAGCATTTCAGTTGACTTTGAAAGTTTATTCTTAAAGTGATTACCTACTTACATAGGTAGGTATATGGCCAAGATTTATTTTATCGTTTCTTTTTTTATCTTCTCACTACCTACAAAGATTCAGATTCTAAATCAAAATCATATTGCTTAATCACAAAGAATCAAAGCATTCAAACGCTTCTTCTTTTGATGTATGTAGGTAGTAACCTACACTTATAAAAGTAGACAGCGCAATCTATAATTATCTGTGTTACGTACGCTGTAAGATTTATAACAGATTGGTAAGTACATAATATGTACCTCCTATCCTACCCACCAAGAGTTTATTTAAGAACAAAATCGTTATTTCTTTTATTTCTTATTATATATATATTATTTATTTCTTTAGGTTCAAAAAATACTTGAGGGCCACATTTTTTTTTTCTAATCTTTAGACGTTCAAAGTCATTATTTTTATACTAAAACTAAGTTTATGAAATCCATAAATATTCTAGTCCAACTAAATTTTATGTTGACCAAATCTCGTAATGTGATGTTACTCATGTTCAGTTTAAATAGCCCAATGGGAACACTACAGGCATTTGGATTTTTTTTCTCATTTTTTTTGCATTTCTATTCCGGATTTGTTCATCGAATAGTGGGTGATAAGATTAAGATTTTTAGATTAGATAAGTCTTTATTTACAAACTCAATGAGGCACATTTTTATATTAAATAAAGAATTACAATTCACAAGCATGGCGTGAAAGCCATCTGCCGCATTTTAGTTGGATTTTGAGTTTTAAGAAAGATTCCACAAATCTACAATATCTTAAATGTACAATATTTATTTATTTATTTATTTCATATAAAAAAACTATATTACATTGTACCTACTTCGAGATGAATCGCATAGATAGTATCAAAATTTAGATAACATTATGTATGTATGTGCACAAATAAATTATATATGTGTATACTTATTAGATTAAATAACAATACTAACAAATGCCAAAACTAATGAGTAATTAATATAAAAAATAATAAGAAAAATTGATGCAAAATAATGTTATTATTATTATTCCGACATGTGTTTGAGCAGCCCCCCTCGAAATTCCAGCGACGAGATGGTTCTTTGCAATTGGTGTGGAAGATTATTCCACAACCGAATTGCATTGACAAAATAAGATCGCTCTCCTACAGTATGTGTAAATCGTGGTATTACAAGCTTAAGGCCTCTAGGTAATTGAAGAAAACTAAGATATTCATACAAATACTCAGGGCAATTATTATGAATTATATCATGGAGTTTCAGAATAGATCTTAAATCGTAATAGTCATTCAAACTCATTCCCAAAGTCGAAGTTTTATGCCGCGAAACGCTTACATGCCTTGGCATGCCATGAATGTACCGCAAACAGTCATTAAATGCAACATTTAATTTTCGACTGCAAACCGAGTCTAAACAAGAGTATACAATACAATTAAATGAGAAGAAAGGCAACAGCAATGACTTCACCAGGTGCATTCTCATATCATCATAATTAATAATTCAACAAGTCCAATTAAATAGTGCTAAGTCTTCTACTTGGCTGATGTATTTCAGTAGTATATAGAATTTGTATTATAATAACCTTCATATACAAACATTATAATATATCTACTAAATAGGTATTAGAGTAAAGTTGGTAATATGGGCCACCAATCATATTTTTGCTAATACATAAATCACAAACAAGATTTATTAAAGATACATATTTATTTCAAAAATAGATCAGTTAATTTTTATTAGGTAAAAAGTAGCAACAATAACATTTATTCACTTTATAAAAAATTAAAAAGTAAAGTAACTCAAAATGTGGCATTGGATCCATATTTCACCTGGTCGATCTTCCAGGGTACAGGTATACAGGGTACATACATTCAGCATCTATTTTCTTATCGGAGGCGGCGGTGACGGAATGTGTTGGACGATTTTCGACGTCCGACTTGTCATGATAGCATCTCCGGGCTTGATGAGCCTTCTGTTACCATGGGCCTCAAGTCCAAATTATCGTCCCCTACCATGGTCCATATTACCCGCAAAGTATGGTTTGGAAAGAGAACTACTGTACAAGAAAACAGGACTTTTTACAATAGTTTGTTTAATACGAAATTTACAACACATACCTATGTATCAACTATCAAAAATATATATATTTAACTAAAGTAAAAACTAAAAACACTGACGAAAAAAAAATGATCAATGCCTTCGATTTTCTTTTAATTGGCACAAGTCCGAAACGCGTTTCTCTCGTCAGCTGAAAGTTCTCTGAGGTACCTATGTTTCAGCAGATCGCGCACAAGTGGTAGTGGAAGCAATCTTTAGCTCTATTGCTTTTGTGTGATGTGAGAAAAGCTGGTGGTCCATAGAAGCCGAGTGGTCCACATTACCCGACATTACTCTACCTATTCAGCCTTATTTTGAGATTCGAATGAATAGCTATTTCGATAGAATAGATCTATTCATTCGAATGAACTTTGCATATTTTGAGAATCGAACGAATAATATTCATTATCGAATGAATGCATAAAATAAACATCAGCTCTTTGACATTTACTGACATTTCTATTTAATTTAGTGTGACCAAGCTGTTTTTTTTCGAAGAATTTTTGTTTTTATAAAAATGATGGTCAAAATAATGCGTTCTCAATAAAGAAAAATAAAGTAAAGATAAGTAATGTTAAAGGCCCGGTAAAGTTTACCATTTAAAAAAACATCAATAAAAACTGAAATATTAAAATTTGGGAGCATTTAGAAAATAGTATGGTGAGTTTATTGAAATGAAAAAGTAACAAAATAAATTTAAGACTTTTGAATAGTTAAATACTGGATTTTTTTTAGCTTTCATGTCAATTAAATTGTGTTTAAAATTGGTTAACAAAAAAAAACATGCAACTTCAAAGTCTCTCTTTACATTATACACACCTGGTCACACTTTTCAATTTTCAACAAACCAAAAAAAAAGTAAAATCACTCGCCGGTATTTTTTTTGTTATTGTAAATACTTGTACATACCTCATTTGCTAGTTCATGAGCAAGAGTTTATTGTTAAATTTTCAAGAAAAACTGATAGCAATTATTTTATTTATAAGTGAAGACAACGGCGAAGAGCAGATATGGAGAAGAAGGATAATGGATGCATCAAATACATTCAAGATTGAAAATCCCTTGGCTATCTCCGGATTTTCTTCCATCCATTTGATGAAAACTTCTTTCAGCTCCCGTTTAGTCCAATGCGACCTTTAATTAAAACTTCAACAAATAATTCATAAAAGTATTTTATTTTCTTTATTTTTCAACAAAAATATTTGAGCTTACATGTTTTTTTTTAATCTATTCGCCAGAAAATTTTTAACGTCAAATAAATGACATTTGTTTCGAATGATTCGAAAGTCAAAATTTGCTTAGTTTTCAACTACATATAAATGAACTATCGTTTGATAAAGTGAACTTTCGATTCGTTCGAAACTCCAATACAAACTATTCGAATTCGACTTACTTTCGCATGAAAGTGAATTTCAAAATAAGGCTGATTATGAGTAAAAAAATTAGTGTTTTCGCTTAGTAAGCAATATACTAAATTTTAACTGCTCCTGAGTGGGCTTTAGGTCTTGTTTGTTACTATAAATATGTTTGGAAATTGGAAAAGACGACATATTGAACGTGTTTACGTTCTGTCTCTAAAATATATACTTTTATTGCTATTACCTATTAACATTAAATAAATATACAATCTTTTACACCTTAAAATTTCAACAAAATATTATATATTATATACATATATAACTATCTGTTATTTGTATCTCATATTATTATTTATGTAATAATTGAAAATCTTGAAAAAGACGTTTCAATTAATCTAATTTAGAATAATGGAAGCGTCTAGAGTGAGAAGGGGTCGAGTGACACTATTCAATTTTTTATTTTTTACCAATAATGGTGTTAAGCAACAGCTTAAATTTTTGTCTAATTTTTGTGTCTATATTGTTATTACATGTGTTGTAGAGGCATCCACTGTAAATCATATACCTACATACATCAGAATGCGGTAGTGTCCGAAAGTGGAGCGATGCAATAAATGATAATGAGTGTGGATATGACTTATAACTTCCGGATCTAGCTCCACTTAATATACTTAGTAGTTTTCCTGTTTTTTGATATTAATGTCAATCAATTATTATTATAATTATTATTATATTTATTATCATTATTATTATTATTATTATTATTATTATTATTATTATTATTATTATTGTTAGCAGCGCTGAAGGTGGAAGTAAGTTAGAATTTGGCAGCACATATTTTCATGGCACCACGGCATCCACCTCACTTACTGAACGAACATACTAGCCGCCAAAATAATGAACGAGGATTCGTTAAGAGAACTTTTGAGATTGGAGAAGAAGCAGAATGTATCCGAACGCCGACGAGGAAAAAACTATAATTTTTTAAAGTATATATATATATAAATATATTTGTATTATTTGTGAGAAGCTACAAATATTGCCACCATTTTGGATGGTAAAAATAAAGATACTAAGTAAAGTGTAGTTTATGTTGTATTCATTCGTTCGGAACATTCTCCCCAACATTTCTTTAAAAAATTATAATGAATCAAACAAAGTTAGATAGAATACATATATACACGTATCTAAATATATTGAACAAACAAAATGTTCCATACACCGAAAAATACCGCTGCATCGCCGACAGAAGGCAAGAATTCCTGCAAAAAATGCAAAGAACCAGACACAACTGATATGGTCCAATGCGATCAGTGTGATAAATGGTTCCATTATCACTGTGTCGGTGTTACTGCTGATGTAGCAAGTGAAGATTGGAGCTGCGGAGCTTGTCTAGATAGCTCCAAACAAGGTAAGCATACCAACAACACCAAAAAGAACAAATCTCTGTCGTCTACTACTTCCAGACGTTCAAGAAATAGAAAAATCGAATTGCAAATGCAACGCTTGGATGAGGAGCGTAAGCTCAGCCAAGAGTACATTGAAAAAAAGTTCCAGCTACTGGAACAGCTTGATCATGACCAGTCCTCCGAATCATTGCCAGACGAAGAAACACAGCCCTGCATTCAAACGTGGCTGAATACTAACCCTGAGGATATTGAGCATATGGAAATAACGTCACAGGCTGCGACAAACACTGACAAGCACAATAACGCTGACCGACAATGTCCACCACCGACAGACGAGGGAATGCTGCAGACAACTAACATCGTCACTGACATCGTTGGACTGGCTTCGACATCAAGAAACATCCAACAAATTCTTCACACAACACATGCTCATCGGACACTACAACAAGCAAAAGCAATGCTTTCGCCAGACAAATTCAACTATCCACAAAACAGACAGGACTCTCATGCCAATCAACTCCCAGAAAGAAATCCACAGGCACAACATAAATGCAACAGTTGTTACGACAACAATCCGATGGCAACAACAGCAAACTGCAAACCACCTCCATCTGGATTAGTTTCAACTGTCCCACGTCGACTCAGCTCCGATCAGATCGCGGCTAGACAGGTTATGTCAAAGGATCTCCGGCCATTTAGTGGACACATAGAGGAGTGGCCCAGCTTCATAGCAACGTACGAGAGTACAACCGAAATCTGTGGATACTCAAATGGAGAAAACATGGACCGGCTTCAGAGGTGTCTCAGAGGACCTGCGTTGGACATCGTCAGATTTAGGCTGAATTCTCCAGCTGGTGTTCCAGGTGCCATAGAAGCTCTTCGACAAATCTATGGACGACCGGATCTTTTAATAGATGACCTTATAGCTCGACTGAAAAAAGAGCAACCTCCAAAGCTAGAGAAGTTAGAATCAATTGTTTAGTTCGCACAGTCTGTTCAGAATGTGACGGCACTGATGGAGAGTTCAGGATTGCACGACCATCTTTGCAATCCGAGTTTGTTAAAGGAGCTCGTTAATAAACTACCGGCACAAATGAAACTCGAATGGGTACGGTATAAAAACTGCGTGACAACAGTAACAATTTCTACATTTAGTGAATGGGTTTCGCAAATAGGAAAAGATGCTAGTGAAGTTACCCTGCCACCTGGAGAAAGGGAGCCCATCGTCAACAGAAACACAGGGACGGTCCCTAAGAACAGAAATTTTGTCGATATTCATTCAGAGGAGGTGAACAACTACTCGGGGGGAGCTCCCCGAGGAACAAGAGAAATTGTATGTAAGGTGTGCAACAAAAACTGCATTGAAATCCGACTCTGCAACAAGTTTCAACAACTACGCCGCCCACAGAGATGGGAGGAGGTAAAGAAGTACAACTTGTGTGCGATGTGCCTACGCTGCCATGGCAATAGTCAATGCAATTCCAATGAAATCTGTGGTGCTAACAATTGTAATCGAAAACATCACCCGTTGCTACACAACGTCAACACAGAAGTTCGTGGCATCTCGAATCAACTTTCTAGAACGTCAATCGTGAATCAGCATTCAAGGCAAAACGACGAGTCGTATATTCTCTTTCGGATAGTACCAGTTATACTTCAAAGTGGAGATCGAAGAATTGAAACCTTCGCATTTCTCGATGAGGGTTCCTCTTTGACTCTAATGGACGAATGCATTGCCGAACAACTCCATCTTACTGGTACTCTACAACCCATTTGTCTGAAGTGGACTGGCGAAACCGAACGATTAGAAAAGGATTCTAGAAAGATGACAATGCAGATATCTGGAATTGAGAAACAGAGTCGCCAGTATACGATTTCAAATGTGCATACTGTACGTGACCTAAGCTTACCTGTCCAGAGTATAGACTCGGAACACTTGTCCAGAAGATTCCATCATCTCAGAGGCATCCCAATAAAATCATATAACAAAGCGGTTCCAAGAATTCTTATAGGACTCAACAATTGCCGCTTAGCTCTTCCCATAAAATCCAAAGAGGGACAGAAAGACGAGCCGATAGCCTCGAAAACAAGACTTGGCTGGACGGTCTTTGGACCATGTAAAGCGCAGTCGTTATCGGATGAAACAAAACAATATCATCTTCACTTATGTGAGTGCCAGCAAGAGAACGACCAAAATCTACATCAACTAGTCAAGAGCTACTACGCACTCAAAAATATGGGAATCGAAAAGCCAGAAATTATGAATATGTCCAAAGATGAACAACAAGCAGTGAACATTTTACAAACAACAACACGACGTAAAGGATGTCGTTATGAAACTGGATTATTATGGAAGTACCTACATATCAATCAACCTCCCTGATAGCAGTGAAATGGCGAAAAGACGATTTATGTGTTTGGAGAAAAGGTTAGCTAGAGATCCAGATTTAAGAAATATTATACAACAACGCATAGTAGACCACATCGAAAAAGGATACATCAGGAGATTAAACGAGGAAGAGCTGAATGCACCACACCCTCGAACGTGGTATCTTCCAATCTTTCCTGTTTCCAATCCCAACAAACCAGGGAAAATACGTATCGTGTGGGATGCTGCAGCGAAGGTGAATGGCATATCACTCAATGATATGTTGTTAAAAGGGCCTGACCAGTTGCCATCATTGCCATCTATTCTTCTACGATTTCGAGAAAGACGCATTGCTATCTGTGGAGATATCCGAGAGATGTTTCATCAAGTGATCATCAGAGAAGAAGACCAACACTCGCAACGTTTTTTATGGCGAACAAATGAGGCTGA